>JAQIWP010001817.1:0-13148 GCA_034695525.1 Euzetes globulus
CTAATTTTCTCATCAGTTTTGGCCATCTTTTCGGTCTTTTGCTTATTCTGTTCATTGTTTTTGATCTTATCATTTGCTTCATTGGTTTTCTCAGACATTTGAAGCGTTAAATAAATAGATTATAAACTGATTTAAAAATGAATGAATTAATGAAACAATTAATTGAGTATTAAATTAAATGTTTGTTTGTATTCTTGTAAACCAATGAAAGGTCTTTTGAAAGCATGACTTTGTTTTGGTTCACTTTATTTCTCAATAGAGGTCTTCGCCGTCAAATCAAGGTCTTGAAAGAATAGCAGATTTATCATGATAAATATAGTCATTATGTTTAGGTATGAGACGGGGGAAACCCACTTAAAATTGAATTATTTTTATAATATTTTAAATCTAGAATCCAGATTAAATTCAGCAAAATTAATTAGAAGAATTTTAATTCAATTAAGTCGATTTTTTTCAACAGAACTAAGAAACTTTTCGTTGAAATCTCAAAACTATCAAGACAATCTAAAATAATGAAATAAAAATCCTAGGCTGATTAACGGCAGAATTACCATACATAATTTTGAGAATATAAGCTCTAATGCGAATCAAATTGTTTAATTTAGAATTACTTTACATAAATCATATTTGACTATCACCAAGATCATTCAATGGGGAGGGAGGGGAGAGTGACAGGGAGAGGGGGGAGAAAGAGGGGGAATGATTGAAAAGTAAAAACAGTGAGTCTGATGTGACCCACAATTACCGAAAAATAACACTATTTTTACATCAGCTCATACTCTGCCAAAATTTTGGCTCAGAGTCAAACTGTTGGGGCTCTCCTTCTGGTTCTTTGACTCAATCCAAAAGTCTTGTGTTTAATGTCTTCACATATATTGTAAATAAAGTTAATCTCTGTTCGAATACAACATTTGGCTCAATGTTTATCAGAAAATTTTGAGTTGTATTGCGTTAAGACATGAGTTGTGAACAACTAATTTCACGCGTCTTTAATTCCTGAGCGTCTCATCTGTTTTATCTCTGATTCAAATCAATAATAAGTTTTTTGCCAATCGCTTGAAAATTGTTCAGTCAATTACTACTTCATTGATGAAACAAAACTGAGTGCAAGAATCGGTTCATTCAATGGACTCATAACTCATTTGTATATGAAATCTAAACAAAAAAGAGGTGAAGAAAACGATAATTAGTCGCGAATTGAATGCTTTACCAAAGTTTTAATTATTTGAAAAGGTTTTGTTTGGCCACTGAAACAGTGATAAGTTTTCTGTCAATTAAGACATTCTTTTCAAGTGTTCTCTTGAAGTCAATGAATTCAAAAAAGAGTTTGAAAAATGTGCTCCGAGTCGTCCGATGATTGATGTCTATATTCAGGCAGAATCTATTTCAATAGAATTATGATTGAAATGTTTTAAAGTTTTTTTCTGAAGAGTATTTTAAACGAGAACATTGATGCGAGTGTTTGACAGAAACAAAAAGAAACTGAAATTATTGTTCAAAACTAATAAAGTTTATGTGAAGAGCTGTCAAATGTGCGCTAATTTGAGTTTTCCTTTGGAAGACTTCGAATTCGATAAATTAGGTCTGAGTTCTGCACTAAATATTGTTTATTTGAATCTCTCCGATGTTTTATTAGATAATCAAAAAGTTTAATGTCGTTTATAATTAGTTATGAATAACACGTTTCCCTATTCTTATGTTTTTGTCATTAAGTGGATGTTCCGCCACCGCCTTTCACTCAGCCACAGCTCATTGAGGAAGAAGAGACCACCAGATCATTACCCAGGTTTGTGATTCTCTATACGTGTCAATCATTTGCATGTTTATATTCCGAAACATCAAATTTATTGCTCGTTTAAAATTGGAAATATTTCAAAAATGTCTCAATGTTTACGTTCTCAAAAATACTATACAAACTGTTTTAGTCGATAATATAACCTTGATACTCGACAAAATTCCTAAATTCTGAGTTTGAAGTCAATTTCACATAGTCAATTGCCAAGAATATTCGATTAAATTCAGTAAACCTCTATGTCCAACAGAATAATCCAGATAAATTTGAAGAATTTTGGAATTTAAGTAAGAATTCTTGCATATTTTTCAGAACTTTAAGTTGAAAAATCAAATTTAAACCTTGAAAAAAGTAAATTTGGATATTTGTTGCTCCAAATTCCTGCGGATTAACACAAATAAATCATATTTATATCGATTTTCTTTTGGAAAAAATCTCATTTCAAAAACGAATTATCAAAATAAACGGTTGAAAACATAAACAAATTTGCAGAACTCGACATCATTTTTGATGTTAAGCCCTACGAAAAACATACTTTTCTGCTGCAGTTTTAAAAATGTTTGACAGAAAAAAGAAGTCAAAAAAATAAGAACTTAAGAAGAAAGCAAGTATTTGTCCCAACAGTTAATTTATTTATCCTGAGAATAGAGTCTTGAGATTCAATTACTATTTTTCACCCAATTATTAATTAAAATATTTTGAATAACTTTGGCTTTCTTTTAGAAATTTGATGATTCGGTGAAAAATCTCTTTTTCTATTCATTTTGAATAAAAAACAAATTCTTATGAAACAAATTTGTTGTCATCTTGTTTGGTTATCGAACAGTTCGATCGAGATCAGTGAATCGGAAGCGCGCCAGGCGTTGCTCAAGCACATATCGAACCGGTGCTGTTATGGCAAAGGAGTCGCCAAAGACATGTCAGTCATCAAAATAGAACATATGTGTGCTTTTCATGTAAGGATAACCGACTTTTTTCAGAGTTAATTATACTTTTGAAAGAAAAACTTATGTTAAATAACATAAGCGCTAACATAACAGAACATTCCGGTCGCCAGTTCCTCACTAATTGAATAGTGAACAACACCAGCCCTTAGAGTCGGGTATTATATCTATAAATATATAAATAAAATTATAATTCGTTTTTTGACTGCAACTCATGTCGTTTCCAGTTATTACAACGAATGAAAAGTTTTTTCCTCTCATAATCTAAACACAATTTCGGCTCTCCTACAGAGTCTATATTGTGAAGCGCACAGAATAAACACAACAGCTTTGAATGGCTTTAAAACATACACTCCATTCAAATTTTAAAATAAATAAAAACTAATTAGAATTAATTAGAATTCCGATTAATATCACTAAAAGCGTTATTCAATTAATTATGAAAAGAATATTTTTCACATAATTTGGGAATTATTTGTCCTATTAATGGCTTGAAAGCACAGAATATTCTCAAATGCAGACAAGAATCTCAAATCTTATCTATTCATTCATTTGTAATGAATTTTGGTTTAATGTTTACTCGACAGTGAAAATAGCGTTATTCGAGGCAAAGCCATCCGAACCCTTAAGATAATGTCTGCGGCAAAGCCTTTGGCACGGATTCTCTTATCATTTGCCAAATCTTGATATCTTATTTCCACATTAATTGATTGGATTTCCGACAAATGCGATAAAACTTTGAAAAATAGTTTCCAGCTTTTAATTTGTTTTTCGCAAATACTCGAAAAATGTTCTTTTTTTCAAAATTATATTTAATTAACTCACGGTCAATTATTGAGTGTTAAATATTGTGAGTTTGTGCCTAGTATAATTTGAAATTTATCTTCCATCTAGTATACCCTGGAAAGTTTCACTGAAAGGAGACAAATGTGTTGGTCATATGAGCCGTATTTAGGCGGTGTTCTTGAAAACATCATTAGTAGTGGAACACCAAATATTTGGGAGATTAGCACAAAGCCGACGGCTTTCTTTCAGAATCAGATCTCACAGATGGAAGTACCCAATACGGCAACACTTCGAATGTGTCATTCATGTGGTGGAGTCGGCAGAAAACGATGCCTGTCCTGCAATGGCAACGGATGGGTATTTTTAGCACTCATACACTACTAGAAAAATATGAATAAGAAATCATTTGTAAACTTAAAGGAATCGTGTTTTTCATGTCATGGCGACGGACATAAACCAAGTTTCAGTAACGGCGTAGAGCGGGAGCGGTGTTGGAAATGTATGGGTAGTGGGCGGCTCCGGTGCTGGAAGTGCAACGGAGACGGACGGACTCAGTGCCAGACGTGCACCGGAACGGGTCAGCTTAAATGTTTCGTTCGACTGGCAATAACCTGGTAATCAATTTTACTTCTAATTAAATTCAGAGCACATTTACACAAAAAAGCCTAATATTCTTTGCTATCATAACATAAGAAAGTAATGAATTTAATTTCCAAAAACATTGTGTACTTTCCATATGAAAAGTGGAGTCGAAATGTTAAGACTTATGCCAATCATTTGGTTTAATGATTTCAAAGCGACCATTATTTCTATGTTTCAGAACATTTTCATCTGTAGAGTACAGACTCTGACATCAAATGAAATAACCGTACATTTGCTGCTAATATCCACATATTATAGGACTAAATGAGCGCCAGTTAATGAATTCAACTATCATTAGGAGAGGACTCGGATTAGACATTAGGTTATGAATTGAATCCAATCTCTCATTTCAGTAAAATTCCCCCCCTCTCTCTCTCTCTCTCCTCTCTCTCTCCCTTCCCTTCCCTCCCCTCCCTCCCCCTCTCTCTCTCCCAATGGTTGGCCACTATTGTCATCATTTCAAGAAACATATTGAGACAGACGTCTTCCGAGTGCAGAGTCAGTTTATGTGTCGGTACTAATGGCTAACTGTGGCAAAAGAGAGGGTAAAGTAAGAAAGCATTTTTTTGTGGATAACAGCATAAAAATAGTGAACTCTTTCTAATGTCTGTTGAGATTTATGATTATCGCTGATTCGCACAGATTTTTCTCAGTATTCCTTATATAACCAAAAGAAATGGAAAGCTCTCGAAATACGTCTCCGTTTGCAATGCCTTTCCGCTCAGAGGTTTGTTTTATAACATCAGAAAAGTTTTTATAGCCTCACATTCTGGCAATCATTTCGAGGGTAACTGAGTTTTCCAAAATTCTTATCAAAATAAAGCATTACCAAGATATAAATTAAGATAACATATTTTAATTACAATATAAAAGTCACTGGATAATTGCTACAGTGTATTAATATTGAAAAAAAAACATTGAAAATTTTTATTTCAATATCTTGTTCAACTTATAAAACGCTCATTTCATTCAACTCGTAGCTTCTTATTCTGTGATTACCCTGTTTTTCATATATTTTGAAGGGAAAAGTGTTAGCTTTGACTGCATATAAACAATGCTCGACCGGTTTGCCTGAATTACAGGGATTTCACAAAAAGGGTGAGAGAGAGAGAGAGAGAGAGAGAGAGAGAGAGATGTATTGATAGAGAAAATTGAGAAATATTAGGATAGGCATCTCTAACGACTGTAAGAGTGGAGCTGTTATACCGTGAGGAGAGCGGTCGGAAACCGCCTCCGATATCATTATATGTTATTCCAGTCTCATATACTTATATGACGTTCCCTACAATCGGCCGACACATAAAGAATTGGATGAAAACAGTTCTGACGCAACGGTCCGTGAAATCGCTTTTTATCGGGACCTCAGCTATAAAATTATTGGCAACAGTTGTTGTGTGTATTCAACCTCTATTCTGTGCTCTGATCGCACCACTCATTCTTCTGCAGCCATTTTTTCACTGATCACACGACTGAACGAATCAAAAAATGTTTCTGAACTGAAAGAATCTTCTGATTCACTGACTTTTCATATGATTTTTCAATTCTAATGTTCACAATATTTCTAAACTGTGTAAATGTGTTGAATTTATATGATCACTGCCTCCCATTGCCATTGCCATGGTAGATCGTCCTCACATGAACAATTGATTGCTAGATATAAGCATATTATCATAATGGTTTCATAAAACTCGTCAAGCATAAATTTTGAAAACAACTAATTTTAAAATGACAATTTCTAGAACAAATACATTGACTCATTTGAGTATAACACCTTGGTTATCTTCAGATTTTTAACAAATTTCATATTTTTGACACAATTTTTGAGTGCAAAGAAAACTAATAAAAACTTTTCAATATTTTTAACCAAAAAGTGCTAAACTTCTCTTCAAACTCATATCAGTTCAAAGTTTTTAATGAGATTTCTCTTAGATATGAACTGTGATTATCACCAAAAACATAATATCTGAAGAGATTGAGATATTTTTGAAGTTTTATTTATTAACTTTAATATTAAAAGCATTCTTATTATCCTTTACCAGAAAACCAGAATATGTCAGATAATGTCATTAAAATAAATTTGAGAAGACTTCCAAAAATAATAGCCGTTCGCCTGAAATGACAGTTTCCTTAATATTTATATGTATTTTAATAGTCAACTGACTTCTCATATCATCTGATTTATAATCTCTTAAACGAGTTGTCATTATCTTTAAAAATGAGTCCCAGATTTATATAACGAAAAATAATTATTTAAAACTTATTTTGAACCTAAAAAATGATTTATGACTTATTCGGACTGAAATTCCTGTCGATTATCACAAAGAGAAAGAAATGTTTATCAGTAGAGGAAAAGACAAAACAATAATCTATTAAAAAGAAGAAAATCTCATTTTATTTGACATTTTTATTGTGAAATATCCGATAAATTACTGCTAAGAATGAAATCAAAGACATATTTCTTTTTTTGACAAAACTATAGCAAAAAAGCAACATTTCCTTTGAGATAAAAATATATTTTGAAATCTTTGATCGAAAGCGTTTTTCCAGTCGAATACCTCCCCCTCTTCGGCACCCGATCTGACTGTCAGTTCGACAGCAAATTACTCATAAAAACTTTAAATGATTATTGAGTGAAATTTTTTATCCTTTTGCTTAGGAATTGGATCAGAGATCAGAGGCACAATTGGAATCCGCAATGAGTTTAATAATCCATAATATTGGATATATCACTTATGCTGTCCCTGATATCAGGCCCCTTCAAAAGGATCTTTGAACTAACGGTTTATTATGTAATTTATAATATATTTTCGGAAATTATATTATTATGTCATTCATTAGACGTAAGTATTTTTCATATAAAGTTATATTAGAACTAAGGGAACGGTATGTTTGTGCAGAGCCATTGCAAAAGTCGCGTAACAAAGAGGAAAACGTGGATCTGATTCGGTTGAGCGCCTAAAATAAAACCTGAGTCACAGATCGGCCACAGAATTGCCAATGAGTTCAGGAATTGTGAACAATCGGAAGGGCGAGAGTCAGTTGATTCGGGAAAATCCATTTTATTTATATCGATACTAATCAGTATTGATTGCATATCAGTTTCCAGTATAGTGCCTGACACTAATGGTATTCTTCTCTAATGGCCAAGCTAGTACAGTCAACGACATCATCAAAATAAGTCTAATCAAAATAAGATAAACACATCATTAAATTTTCATTGACTTTTTCTAATAGTAATTAATTAACTATGGTTAGTTTCAAACAATTATTCTATTAAATGATATTTCATTTAATTTTATTAAAATTATCATGATGCAAACTTTTAATAATTTTCAAAACTTCATTAGATATATTAGAACCCAAACAATAGAGCTTGCTCATATCAGGCTCTATAGAATTGATACAATTTATTTAAAAACACTGCATATATTGTTAAAGTCACTGATGGTTAGAGTTGGATGCAATGGATTTCGGGGACAAAAACTCATTTCATGGTTGAAATTTCTATAAAATTAATGTTCAAATAAATTGTTTGCCAGAAAACAGTATTTTTGTGAGAAAACCATTGGTTAAGAATTGTATGAATATTCCTCTGTTTTGGTATTTCATGGCTTAAAATAAAAATTTATTCAATGTTTATAAATGAATAGATTTTCTGCCCGAAAGGCGTAATAAAGTCTGGCTTTAAGTATATTTTGGATATTGTGTTTGGAAAGGAATCAAATCAATATTTCCAAGACTAATATTTTCAAAATTATAATAAACCGTTTCATTTGTGAACATCAGGTTATAAATGATGGCAATGATTGGATTTGAATCCGGAATAAATGAATTTTTGAAATATTGTTTTCAACTTTCAGCTCAAATTTGATTAAAATCACGCCTCAGAGAATTCCGAGAATAATTTAATGGGAGGGGAGGGAAGGCATGTTTGTTCAAAACTGATTATTTTAATAACTTAAAAAATGCTCCTCAATTACAATAGAAAATTAGTTGAATTTTCAATTTATTTTTCAAATGATCAATGCCAAATTATGAACCATAAAGCGGTAGATTGCACACCCTGATCTTCATTTTAATAAATTCAATTTAACATTGAATAGAAATAATTATTCAAATTTTGAGTACTTTTTATTCCTTTATTGACTATTCAATTGGATATGAATTTGATACTCAATTTTCAATTTATATTTTTGATGGAAAAGCATTTTGAAAGCGAAAAGTTATGACTGAAAAATCAAATTTCCTTTAAATCATCAGATTTTTAAATCTGTTTTTGATGGACGAGTTTTGGCACACATTTGACAAAACCCCATAAAAGACCGTCAAAGAGAATTCCATAGCATTGGCTTCGGTAGCGAAGTGAAGGAAACCATATAAATCATATAATTCTGAGCGAAATACCGGAAAATCCTGTGCGAAAACTAACTGATCCGCTAATAATGCGATATAAATATTGATCTTATACTTTGATATCCAATCTATTGATGAATAGTCTTCGATAGTCTGATATGTTTTTTGCTGTCTGTCTAAAAAAATATATGAAAAAGAGAATGAAAAATAGTTTTGCACTCTCACTATTTGGCTGAGGTCTGTCCCTTTCAATAATATGTTTGGTCTTTATTTTTAATAAAGCGATTTCTCACTAATAATTCCTGTGACTCATAATAGCCTAACAAATGAAATAATAAATGATTACTTCAGATGTGAGTCACAACAGGCATTGGATGCTGAGCTCAGACATCCAGGAGCTGATTGAAAGGCCAACAGAAAAAGGCAAAAATCCTTTCTATTACTCGAGATATGATTTATTGAAACAGAGCTATTAGTTTCTATTGCAAGCACTGGCTTTCAGTGCTGTGCTGTCCAATACATGGCAAACCAATAATACATTTGGATTTAAATGAAATGATTTGGTCAGTCATACGGTGTTCTGAACCAAAAACTTACTTCAGATGAAAAATCAAACGTTTAATTGAATATTATTATTACAGATCCATAGATGTGCGCTATTGGAGAGCACCGGCAAAACAGTGTACTGTATATAATGTGTTTGCGTTCATCCGACCGAATCGATTGGGTATTAATAGATCGAATGCTTTAACTCTTTCGACTCAGTTGTGAGCTTCCAAAGGGTTTACTCAACTGATTGCCGAACGAAAAACAGTGCAAAACAGTCCATCCACTGATGGATGGATTAGCGAACGAACCGAACGGTTGTGCGACTAATGTGTGAGTAATTCTGTGTATAAGACCTCATGAAAGACGGTATTTATAATACAAATGGAATGTTCGCTCATTTTGTTAGATGAGTGGCAATGGCTGTGCCAATGGCTGTGCCATCGAAATATTAACAAAAAAGCTTACAATTAATGATTTGATAACTTGGGTCTGATTGAGAAATTGGTATTTGCTGGCAGTCTTGGCTAAAGTCACTCCAACTTATTCTGTGCTCTCAATACATACAATAAATTCTCATTTCTTTCTTTGGCTGATATTTATTCCAATGTTTTGATGTTTCTCTTCACTCATTCTAGTCATCCATTCGTTCACTTTATTTCTCTGTGGGTTTCGACTAAAAGACTATTTATTTACATCCACTTTATGTCTAAGTAATGCACTTTTCCAATAGACACTATATTACTGGGTGGACTCCAGTCCCCTGACGACACCCCCGGACCCCCACAAGACATTAGTCTCACATTAGTCTATATGACGTTTTTATTTTCTGTTCAATGTTTCACAATTTTCAGACACTTTTTATGTGTTTCCAAAGAATATGGTTTTGAAAAAAACGTTTATTTAAAAAATTCCTTCAAAAGAGAAAATATTTTTCACATCAAGAAATTGATTCGAAAAAAAAACAAAAAACAGAGTCAAAGAAATTTATTTTATTTTCAAAACTAATCGCTTGTAAAGAAAGTGCTGAAAAATTTTCGCAATGAATTTGTGCATAAAATTAAACTAAATTAAATTGATTCTCTCCCTCCCCTCCCTGCCTCTCCTCCCAGCTCTTTGACAGTGAATAAGTAAAGAAATAAAATACAATTAAATTTTTAAATGAAAGGATAATTTTTCAGAACTCATAGGAGGGGGTGATAAAACCTTTGCTTTGCTCAGATCCAGTCCACACTGTGCTGTGCACTATTTCAGTGCTATTTATTCCAATTGAATGTCGTATTCAATCAAACCGAAACAAACAAAAACGGGTTGAATGACAGCCCAGATCCTACCAGTGCTCACACATCAGTTGGAGAGGGTTTGAGTTGATTGCTGTTGTCGTTAAATGAATTTTTCGGGTTCAGAGTTGTTGAGCGCTCAGTGTGTGAAGGACTCTATTGGAACCGACGAGTCATTAAGAGTGTGGGGAAACACATAGCAGTCAAACAAACAAAACAAAAACAATTACTTTTAGAGTGGGCTCTGATTTTATATAACAAATAAGATAGACTTCCAATAAGAGTGAGCAGAGGTTAATTTCTATGCCATATTGTAAATGGGCCAGCATCATTTACCTGACATGCTCAGGCTCTATTTCCTTATTACTCTACTTAAGCCTTCTCAAATTCCCAAAAATAGCTTGATGAGTTAACAAGAAAAGTAGTAAAGTAATAAATTTATCAAGTACTAATTTGAAAGTTTCCACCATTTATTGATTTGTGAGAATCTTATTTTAGATAACTTTACTTACTTATTCAAAGATGATTTATTTGAAAGCAAAGATCGGTGTCATAAACTTCATTGCTATCATAAAGGTATCAAGTTTATTTATTGCTTGTTTAAAATTAAAAATAATAGTTAGAAGCTTTGCCACTGCACAGCATATTTAAAGCATAGTTTGGCTTAATGTGCAATTCTCACATTTACCAAACAGACTGGTGATTATCTAGCTTGGTCATCTTTGATTTAGCGACAGTGATATATATCTGAGAATAGCTCACAAAACGGTTTTCTTTTCCGCATGGCTTCCACTTAACTATTACTAGTGTTGCACCAGAAGGGAAATGTAGTTAAGAGAGAGGGCTGGCAGACGTTAGCCACTATTGGGCCAAAAGCGACATTCGATAGACATTTAGGCTCAGAGTTGACGACTTGTCGACTCAAATACGGCTTCAAAATTGTTATTCTTTTAGTGGGAAAATAGGAATACAATGGAAGAGAACAGAGAGAGAAATGAAATAAAATAATAGTTTTAGATATTGTATTGAAAGGCAGTCAAAGCACACCATTAATGACTTGTGCGGCCAATAATGACTGCACACTAGAATTCACTGTTCATTGTTCTCTATCAGTAAAGCACAGCACAACATACAGAGCGCTGACATTCAGGAGATGCATAATATTCTCTGTCTTTTATCGTTGAATAAACTTTCGTATTCAGTGTTCACTCAGTTTTGAGGTGAGGTATAGCCAAGACTTTATTGTTTTTACTGATAAGCGAGAAAATCAACATGGAAATCAATAAAACTAGCTTAATAGAATGGAATTCTTGGCAATAAAAAAAAGTTAACAATTTAAATCAATAAATATTTGAAATTCGATAGGATTTGACTTGTATTTGTGCATTGGCAAAATGATGATGGTTATTCCCACATTAATTAGATGGCCTCTAAATTTAAATTAAGGCTTTAGCTTTTGGTTGAGTTAATGCGGCATAAAATGCATATTCTATACAATAAACTAATGTTTTTCAGTAGAAATTTATTTAAACGGATCGTTATATACGGAATAATTGGTTGTAATTATATAATTAGATGGCATAACATTATCCCCCTTTGAATTTCCTCTCCACGCAAATACACCTTTTGTTGTGTGTCTGTGCGGTGGTGTCTGTGATGTGCTCTGAGCGTCGGCCAACTCTCTCTCTCTATCCGTTCAGTCGCTCTGGCAATCATCAGACGGTGTATTCATTGAAATTTAATTTTTGGTCTGAAAACCTGAAGCACAGACATGAATAGAAAATATTCAAATAATAAATTGTTATCCCTTTCCTCTTATGCATAAACAAGCAAAGGCTGTTGTTTGCAAAAGTCGCTGTCTTTTTTTCTGGGTTAGAATAATGAATATTCAGAGCGAGGAATACACATAATTATATTTCTGTGGTTTTGTCTCAACACTGTATTCCGGTTGAGATTAGTCTGAATTTCTATTGTATTGGATTAGAGGACTGAGTTTTATTACTTTAGTTTGGCTCAGAATAACATTTACAGCGTCTAATATCGCACCTGAATTGCAGACTCTGTTTATATATCCAACTGTTTTATTATATGTTGTGGTAATGGATAGACTCCGAGAGGGAAACACAAAAAGAATGGGAAGAGTTTTCTGTCATTGTTTGGATGGAAAGCACAGGGATCTAAACTAAAACTGATAGAGCAATACATGTGCGCTCTGTATGTGTGAGTCAGACTGTATGTGATTCCCATCTAATGAGGATTGAATCGATCCAATTGTGTGCGCCGTTAGGAAAGTGTTTGTGAAATCGTATACCATTTTATTGCTATTGATATTAGCCGTCTATAAGTACTAATTTCGGGCACAGAATAACTATTCTCGTTCATTGGCTTCAATTGTGTCTGAAATTAAATGACATAATAATGAAAAACAATTTTAAATCAAAAGAAATGTTAGTTTTCCGGAAAACTTTTCCAACGAAATATTCGCATAATATGAGAGGAATTCCTTTTGAGTCATTTGTTTGAGAAATTGATTTTTATTCTATTTCTAAGATTTTTTACTATTTTTTCAACTAATAATTGAATTGAATTTCTTATTGTTTTTTTCAATTCAATTTCATCGAAACATTTGCTCATTCCTTCTATAAACGACTTGTCATTTGGGAAAAAAGAGGTGAAAGTTCTTGACTTTCGCAAAAAATTACTCAATTTATTCGAAACAATTCTTAAGAGAAACCAGACATCTCACGAGTGTTATATAGCACTCAGTAGCACAAAATCTCTCATAGAGAATACATGGGAAATTTT
>JAQIWP010001818.1:0-13146 GCA_034695525.1 Euzetes globulus
CGTCCCCTAAGTTAAACAATATGATTTGGACTAGAACTTCTTTTCTCAAAAAATTCTCTAAAGAATTCTATCTTGAATAATCAGCATTTGATTTTTATTAAACTATTTTATTTAGATTTAGAAACTGTAACTAAAGTTTTCAATTCATTTTTGTTTCACAATATTTTTGAATTTGTAAAAGATAAATTAAAACAAGCAAGAATTCTGTGTTACAGTTTCTATATCAATATAAAATAGTTGATTAGACCATAATTAATGTTTCACAATTAGATCCCTTAAAATAAGGATTATTTTTTAACTTTTTGAGATCAAGGGATTTACTAGTTCAAAAAGTGACAGTAGTGGCAGAATGATGTTGCCTAACTTGAATTTAGGCAGTTTATAGAATTGCAGCTTGTTAGAGAAGATACTTGAAAGCCATTAAATTGATTAAATATTAAAACAATAATGAAATGGCAAACACTTGAATTGAATAATTAATTCTAATTAAAAACTAGTCTAGCTGTTTTTTAATTAATTATATCGATGTAACATTTGTTGTTGGGAAGTCTTCAATTATTTGATAGAATAATTCATAATTGAACAAGTAATTATAATATTATTAACCAGAATCATATTTAAATAAAAAACAAGTCAATGGGCGGAATAACTGCCCATTAAATGGAAATCTCTCTAATTAACACGATACATTTTTATTTATTTTAAAGGTAAATTACCCTACTTTGATTGGCCATCGATTTTCTTTTGAATAGACACGTGTCGTAGCTTTTTCATAATTGCTAGTTAAGCTCAATTATAATCTCGGATTTTCCAAATGTTTTACTCGTTTAGTGAAAAAAATGTCACTTTTATTGTCAATAAATTATTCTCTCAGTCATTGAAAAACAAATAAAATCATTAATTAAATAAAAAGACAGAACAGAAGGCCTTCAAAATACACGGTTTGAACACATCTTTTGTTAAATCTGTTGAACCTTTACACCAAACGACGGGAAATAACAAATTTCCCCACATTTTTCAGCAAGAATATAATAGAAAAAAACAGTGAAGTTAATGAAGAGGAAAGGTATGTATTCCACCCTTTCCGATAAAATCACAAAACTTTTTTTTTCAATAATTACTTTGCATTTGAATTCTTGGAAATTCATTCACATCTTTTCCCGAATGTGCTTTTTTATGATGAAAATATGTAATAAAATGATCTTTCAAATCATGTTTTTGATCGAAAAGTGAAAACAAGTTTCAAGTACTTATTTTATTGAAACATATCGAAGGAAAAAACCGTTTCCTTTCATATTTAAGACCTGTTCTCTGTTGTCAATCAAGAAAATCAGATCAAAAGTTTTCGCAAAACTTTTCCACAAATGTCGCAAAAATTTCTAATAATTTTGTTTTCACTGATTATTGCCATTAAAACTGAACCGAATCTAAACCAAAATGATTTGATTCGGGTCAGCAACAAATTAGCCCTGGACCTGTTGAACACCTTTCCATCAGATGGTAATAACTTCTTCTCGCCATTGAGTATAACAACCGCTCTATTAATGGTTATGAACGGCGCTAAAGGAATCACTCTTCAGGAGTTCCAGAAACTTTTCAACTTGGATCAAAACCGTAATTAAATTTACCTTTCTCTTTCCCAAAAGTTCTCTTAAATTTACCTTTGTTATTTGATTGACAACTAATTGATTGATTAAAAATATGAATTGACAGCAAACAACCTGCAACTTATCAATGAAAATGCCAATAATGTATTGAAGGCCATTCACCAGAAAGAGAGCGGCAAATTGATCCTGAAATTAGCCAATCTATTACTTGTTTCGAACGGCTTTCCTCTGAGCAAAGACTACCAAAAGGTAATGAGCCAGATGTTTGACAGCACTGTCGAGTCAGTTGACTTCAAGAATAACAGTAAGCAACTTGTCAATGACATCAATGCCTGGGTGTCTCAACAGACAAATAATAAAATCCAGAGTGTGTTCAATGAGGACGAAGGCCTTCCAGAGGACACTCCTATGGTTCTGTTGAATGCCGTCTACTTCAAGGGAATGTGGAAATATGTGTTCGACAGGAAAGACACCCAAAAGCAACGGTTCTTCAATTTCGGTGATACTAGCAATCCTGCCTTGGTAGATATGATGACCAACCAAAGAGACCTGATTGTTAAGCATTCAAAAAAGTTGGAGGCTAATATATTTGAGATGCCGTTTAGCGATGGATCTGATATGTCCATGGTTGTTGTAAGTTTTAACTGAGCATGATTAAATATTGTTATCATGAAACTACTATATTTTGTTCTAGATATTGCCGGATGAGATAAACGGATTAGATTCCGTAACAAAGAAACTGACATTGAAAAGTTTAAATCAGACCATGTTTAGACTTGGCAGAGGAAAGCCATCCAGTGAGAGATTGTTTTTTCCCAAGTTCAAACTGGAAACTGGTAATTCTAAATTCTATTAATTGTCTTGATAATTGACTAATAGTTTTTTTTAAAGAATATGATTTGAAAGCTCATTTACAAAATCTTGGACTAAAGTCACTATTTGAGGACAGCGCAGACCTGTCCGGAGTCAACGGGGCTAAGAATCTCAAAGTGTCGAAAGCCAAACACAAAGCCTTCATCGAAGTCAATGAGGAAGGAGCTGAGGCAGCGGCCGTGACCAAGGTGATCTACGCTCTCCGTTCATACCGTCCTAACCCGACCAAAGTGGACAAACCTTTCCTATTCGCCATAATCGACAAGAAGTCATCCCTTATTTGGTTTTTGGGACAAATCAGACAACTTTCCTGAAACTGAGTGGAAAACTTCATTGCTCATTTCAAAAGTCATAAGTCATGACTCCATAACATTCTGTTTTAAATTAAACTTTCTTTCAAATGTAATTCAATATCAATAGTGAAAGTAATCTTTCAATTTATTTGACGCCATATTTGACAACAAAGTTGTTTCTAATTTAATTAAAACAAATGGAAAAACATCTGAATTTGTTTCTTGTATTTTGCTTATTGAATATTTTTGTCCTGGTTCTTTGCGATAAGAATCATGGACATAATAGCCAATTGTCTTCTGAGGAACAGCATAGCAGTCCTGATAAGAGCTTAACACTCCCGTATGGTTGGAAAGGTACCTATAGTCTGGGCAAAAATGATAACAAGACTGAAGAAAAATTAGACGAAGAATTCAACAGAAGTTTTGACATCAAATCTGATGACAACGAATTCAAAGACAATTTTGATCAGCAATTGGCTGAAGAACCAAATAAATCCTTCGATTCTATTGACAAAGAATTCGATGACAACTTCGACAAAGACTTTGACAAATCAATTGATTCTTCTGATGTTTCCTTTGATGACAATCAGAAGCCATTCGTGTCAATAGATAAAGACTTTGAAGAATTGGACAGAAATGACATTGACTTCAATGAAAACAACAAAATTATCAAGAAAGATAATCAAGGGACAAAGGTGCCTGAAACTAACAAGGTGTCACATGAAGAGATAAACAGTAATGAAGAAGTTCCTGGCATTCTCCTTGAAAATGACCCGGAATTTGATGCAGAACAACATTTTGAAGATAGATTAATTAAATCTGACAATTTCCTGAATGGTGTAAAAGTTAAATGGGACTTTAAACCCAGTAAACTTAAGCCACGTAAGCCGGGCAAAAGATTCGATGACTTCTACATCAGGTACAATGACCAGCCTGTCGACCAACAGGAGAAGGAGTTCCAGACCATTCTCAAGCAACTTAAAGAATTAGACAAGAATATGACGGCCGCCAAAGCCAACAGACATTCTGACACTGGATTCTCAATTGATTTTAATAACAACCCGGCTCACCAAGACAATGGTGGATTCAATTTTAATATAAAGCACCGGGATCATAAAATAAATATAAATATTCAGAATGATATGAAACCTGATGTGAATTCCAAATCTTTTGACAAGAATTTTGAAATTGAAAATAATTTTATCAATTCCACGGATAAAGACTTTGAAATAAAAGATAATTCTATTGATTCCGTGGATAAAGACTTTGAAGTAAAATATAATTCTATTGATTCCATGGATAAAGACTTTGAAGAATTCAATAAAGACATGTCTGACATTACATTCGATGACAAATTTGACCAACAAGCATTTCCTGATGAGCATCAATTCACCATGGAACCAATGGATGAAGAATTCAATGGAAATTTTGACATCAATTTCCCTGAAGATCATGAGATACCAATGGCTTCTATTGACAATGAATTAGAGGAGAAATTTGACCGAAAGTTAGCTGAAGACAACATAGAATCAGTTGATTCAATGGATAAAGAATTTAAAGACAAATTCATTAAGCAATTGTTCAACAGCGACATCACATCTATGGACTCAATGAATGAAGACTTTGACAAAGAATTCGATGGAAAACCTGTTGAATGGGTGGACAAAGATATTGAGATCGATGGAGACAAATATGAGGTCAAGAAAGTGGACATCAAAAAGCCTGGTATGGATTTCAGAATGAAATACACGGCACCCAAGGGTTGGACAAATGGCAGACCAATAGCCAGAACACATATAATCAGAACTCAGGTTAATAAGTCCAAAAAGAATGGCACCAAAGAAGAAGGAAAGGGTATTCATTGGACCAATCGTTCAGATATTTTAACACTTCTTACAATTAGTCCCAAAGATTGTCAGCGAAGACATAGAGATATACGAGTATTTGAATCCTGTCGGACAGACTATACCTGTTATTATCCAGAGCAAGGAGAAGACGTACGGCTGGTATGACTACACGTGGGTCGGTCTTGTGGTGGCTATCTATCTCTTCCTGCTATTCCTGATATATGTCAAGTGCATGAAGACCAGTGACTGCGCCGCCGGTAATTGTGGCGGCAATTGTGGTGATTGCGACGACTGTGGCGACTGTTGTGATGACGACGAGGAGAAGGGTCTGCTCAAGGTAAAGAAGGACACTGGTGACGAAGGATGGTTCGATTCACTGGCTGAAATGCAGATGTTTAAGCTCAAACTCAAAAAGAACCGGAAACTAACCGGTTATGAACGTCTTAAACAATTTCTAAAGCCTTCTGAAATATAATTAGATGTACTAGATTAAAACCTCAATTTTTCAAGTGTTTGCTATTAAACTAGTTTTTTGAAAAACGCGCTTAAAGTTTAAAATACACTATTTTTGTTGCGTCTGTGAAATAGTTTTGAAATTAAGTCATACATTACTAATGCTTAAAATACTTTTATCCATAGGATGGCTGTTAATAATGTTTGGCCCTAACTCTGTATAACAGACAGATATTTTTTCGTTATTCAATATTTTAAGCTATTTAATACAGGTTTAGAGGCCTCAAAACATTAACTAAACTACAGTATAGCCCACTTTGTCAGTAAACTCTCCATGCTTGCTAAATCATTTAGTTACAACCAATTTTATTTAAAAATAACATCTTTAAAATTTGAAATTTAATCTAGGTATTAGAAAACCATCTTTTTGTAAACCAGTTTTGCTTGATGAACAGGCATTTTACAAACGAGTTTGACTATACTTAGGCTGACATAAGTTGAGGCCCCGAATCATAACTATATAATTGGAATTAAAATATTACTCTTTTGATTGTTTTGTTTTTTCTCAACGAAAATATTGTTTACATTTTATATCGTATTTGATTTGAAACTATGGTTTAAATCCAATTTAAATTACAATTAAAATCATTAAATGTTAACTTTAATCAATAGATTTCAATTATTATATGTTTAAGTCTCAATTTGCATCCAATTTGCCACTTATTGGCCAAAATATCGGGTAATTATTGATAGAATGAAAGCTGTTTTGCAATCCATTTGTCGCCTTATTTTCAACCTTTAAATCAAATGATTTTTTATTTGAAATTTGATTTTTTCGTTAATTAAATCGTGAAAATAGTCTAAGTTTACACTTAATAGTTGAAAAGATTAACAAATTTTTCATTTCATTGGTGAGTCTATCGATAAAAACCTGTTTTTATGTATTTATCAGTAATTTCGAGACCTTTCAAAGCTATTTGAATAACAATTGACTGGATTTGACTGAAAACTAATTTCAATCTTTGAACTCATCTTTGAAACTGATTACCGAAGTATTTAATAGGAACTGACTTTAATTCAAGTCATACCCCAATCGACTGATAAAAAACTAGTCATAAGTTTTTTTTCACTCAATTTTCCCGTTTTGTATCAAATGCTATAAAAAGCAAATATTTGTTATTTCAGTCCAAAAAAAAAGTTTTTTATTGCATTTCATATTCAAAATCCTTTTCACACACAAACTATCAGTATTTCAATGACTCATATCTTCAATATTCAGATAAAATTAGGTTTCAGTCTTCAAATCGTTTAATAAAACTTCAGTTCAGTTTATATTACAGTCAATTCCGCTATTCATTCAGTCCTTACAGTCAATTGTAATCAATTTAATTGTCATTTTGATGGCTTTTATACTAATTGTTTCACTTATCGGAGACTTTTTCCCTTTAATTCAAAGAAAAAACAATTATTTTAATCGCATTTTTAATCAAAAGGCTTTCGAAATAGACTTTCATTTGCTTTACATCTGTTTTTTTGAAGCAATTTTTTGTTTGTTTGCATTCATTAATCAGTTTTCAATTGAATAGGTTTTTGCGACTGAACTCCAGATCTGATAGTCTATAGAATGCGAACATCTATCGATTTGGCCAAAAACGACAGTCCGGTTCCAACTGATCCAATAACTGACATCAAAAGAGCACAGAACCGCTTCAGACGTATGTTTGCCCTCCAAACTCTTATCTGACTTTCTAAAGATAATTGTCTCTAATTTTCAGACCAAAAGAAGAAAACAATCGAAGAGTTGAACAAAAGCATCGAAACTGTTATAAAGCATACAAACGACGAAAATCTGGACAATAATATCGTTAACAATAGTAGTAATAATAATAATAATAACGTAAATGTGGTCAACAATAATGTTGTCATTCATCAGCCGTCGATCGGCAAATGGATGTACGAAAGCGACAACTATTTACAAGAAGTGGCCATCGATTTGAGTCAACAGAAGGACAACAATGAATCAGATGATGGTTTGTAAACAATCTTAAGACAGTTGTCTTTGTTTTTACTAATGTTGTGCTAATTCTTCAGATGTTGTCGTCATCGATAGCTTCAGCGCAGGTCCCAGTGGTCTGAATGTCGCCCATAAACAGCAAAGCAATGATAATATCAATGATTTGTTGATAGGTTTGACTGTTTTTCTTTTCAAATTATAATAATTTCATTAATTTTTGTTCGGATTAGACTGTGATCTGAACCCAACTCTTGTGTTGAACTCATCCACTGAATTACTTTTAGAAGAAGTTGTCTTTGATATAAATATCGACGTAATAGGGACTGAAGAAAGACCAGTTGCAGAGACGATTACCATCGATGACAGTTTTGAGAGCGATGACAGTCCTGTTGTCTCTGACGAGAGCACAGCCAACGATGACGTCGAGATCATAAGAGTTAAATACCTGAACGAACCGATCGACTCAGACATAGAGGTGTTGTCTGAGATTCTGAGTCCTCAGGAAGTGATGGACGTAATGCGGACTAATCTGAAGAGCACCCAACACTTAACCCAACTGTCCTTTACTACAATACGTCTGATTATGGACAAATATCAATGGGACAAAGACCGGTTCGCCAGTGACTTCTTTGAAGTCGGTATCGAAAGGCTTCTCAATTACCACAAACTTGTCATCAGTTATGAACTTAAGACTAGTGGCAGCAAAAGGCGACGAATTAGACGCCATTCCCTGCAGAATGGAGCCAACACGGATTCGGCCGTTGACGCACAACCCCAAGAGCTTAAGACATGTCTGGTCTGTTTCGACGAATTCAATGTTTCAGAGATTTTTGCGGCCAATTGTGGCCATTGTTTGTGTATCGACTGCTGGAATCAGTACATAAACGCTCACATTAGCGACAGTTCCAGCGCTGAAATGATTACCTGTCCCGGAGACAACTGTCCAAACATTGTCGACGACGACGACCTCCTGGCCATCATTAACGAGAAGAGGATTAGAGACAGATTCCAGCGCCTGATTAGCAACAGTTTTGTTCAGAAGAACCCTCTCCTGAAGTGGTGTCCAAATGGCGACTGTCTTCATGCGGTTCGGGTCAAAGAGAACGGCTTTCAAGACGTCGAATGTATTTGCAAAACAGTATTCTGTTTCCTATGTGGGGACCGATGGCACGAACCGCTCAGTTGTCAACAGCACCAGAACTGGATCCAGAAGTACGCCTCGCAGACGGTCGACACAAAATCTGCCAAATGGCTGACAAAACACACAAAGTGTTGTCCCAAATGTCGGTTCCCAATCGAGAAGAACGGCGGCTGTAATTATGTGCTGTGCCTGAAATGCAGACATCAGTTCTGTTACTACTGTTTGGGTCGATGCTCTCACGGCCGCTGCTTAGGCCAGAACGCGGCCGACTCTGTCGTGGCACAGGCCAACGACCAATGGCTTAAGGCTGACCTCCAGATCTACCCAACCATCAAAAGCCAGTACCAAATACAGGCGAAAAAGTTTGCGGTTGAGAGCAAACTGCAAAAAGACGTCTCTTTGAAACTGGAAAACGCTGTTAAGTGTCCCGAATTCAAGTCGGCCCTCAAGTTCGTGAAGTCGGCCTTCACTGTCTTATGTCACTGTCGGCAAACACTTATGTATTCCTACGTCTTCGGCTATTATCTGTTGGGACCGGACCACCAGAAACAGATTTACGCCTATAACCTGAACCAATTGGAAATACTGACCGACTGTTTGTGTAAAGTGTTGACCACTGAAACATCGGTCATCTCAAGGGAAGCCGTTCACCAATTGAAGCACAGAGTCCAACCCATCTACAAGAACTGCGAGTCCCAACGCTCTCAACTGGTCCTTCATATAAGACAAGGTTTGGCACAGAATTGCTGGCAATTCAGTGCTCTTCCCAATTGAATGTCAATCCCTTTTCTTATTGAATATTATCTCAAAAGTTAAATATTTTATACAAATATTCTGTTTTTTCTCTTCCCTTCAATTAAGTGATAAAATTCTTGAAAGTGTTTATTAATTATAGATATTATCTGAAAACAACACTTGATTTGTAATATTATTAATTAAAAGATAAAATTTCTGATTTGTTTGCAGTTCTAATAAAATTCGCACTTATTTTATACGAAATTATGTAAAACATCTGATTATTGAAATCAATTGGTTTTTACATCAATTTATTGTTCCTTAAATCCAATGCAAAAGAAAATCTCTTTTAGTTTAGTAATTATTTTTTGAATTTTTATGTACTTCTCTCTCAAAAGTATGTTTAATAAGTTTTCGCAAATAAAGTTTATTTATTAAACATTGGCTTCAATTAAATGATAATTTGTTTTACAATACAATACAATAGTTTTTTTAATAAAAATTTTACTTAAGGTTAACGAAAATGGTTTTGATTTTCTCCTTACACTTATTGCTGAGATTCTCATTCGAAACGCTATTCTGTGCCTGCATTCCGTCCTCTTCTTTGACGGCCAATTTGACGCTCCGGGAGCGTCGGCTCTTCTGGACGCACATGAAAAGCGCCACAATTAGCAACAGAGTGGATGTGCCGGCAATCAGACCGACTGTGACCCACTCATACCACTCATAATCGTCGTCGTCTTTTATTACATACTCCCGTCTGATCTGCTTTTCAATATAGCCCTGAGCGTCCAGTCTCTTCCTCAGGTCGGCCAGTTTGTGGTCTTTCTCTTCTATGTAAGACAATAGTCTGCCGGACACGACCGGCACCACTTCATCCAACATTTCTTCCATTATAAAAATAGAGCAATTAAGCATTAATATTGATCAAGATCAACGTCAGCCATGTTTTTTAAGAGACGTTGGCTATACCTGATGTACTGTCGAACTCTGAGTGGATGTCAGCCACTTCCCAGGGCAACTTTGACCAGATAATGCCAATTGGCTGCTTTTTGCCATTATCCTTCAACTGTTGCAGTATTGTCTTGGCCGCACCACTTAGATCTACCAAGAAAATAGAGTTTTGTTTCAATTTGCAAGTTTCAATTCAATGTTTAAACCGTCCTCGGCGAATCCTTCTTTATGCAGATTCTGGAGATCCTGGTCATAGTCTTCGAAAGTTAGCTTGGTGATTCTGCCCATCAGCACATTTTCCAGAGCGTGCAGAACTAAAAAACATTTCAAGAATGATTTCACCGATATATGCAAGGTAGTCTGTTTTATGAATGACCAGTACACCTTGCTTTAAAAAAGAATTACCATAAGCAATTTTCAGTTTCCTTTCGAGGCCAATGTTGTCACGTGCAATGGGCTCGGCTTCCATTGTCTTGTCATTGTTTGAACAGTCGTGTGCGCGTATGGCATCTCCACTGACATCGGGGATGAGCTCTGTCTGGTTTTCGTCAGCCACCAAATGATCGATTAGAAGAGTTCCCAAATGAGCTAAGGAGCCGACCATACTTCCCATAAAGCGGGAGAACATGCCTCCAATAGCCGTTGAATTGTCATCAGATATGGTCGAGTTTTGAACAGTCAGGTTCGTGTTCAGTGGCTCAGCCTTGTCTGCCAATTCGGTGGTCACGTTGATCCTATCCTGCACCTCCTTCTGCAAACTTTCGAGCATAGGCTGAAAGCCCTCCACTATATGGTTGATGAGTGCCGGCAACTTATCATCTGAAGACTCCTCATCAGGTTCATTGTCCTGTGCGCTTCTGATCTTGCTTATACGGAAGACTGGTAAATTAGTTCGGATGAGGAATCCTGTTTTATTCTGAGTGGGCCCAACTTGTTCCGCTCCTTTTTCATCTTTGATTGATTCTATCATCGAGTCCTCTCTTTGCTGTTCAAAGGGGTTCGACATCAGTTCGAGATGTCTATCAAACTCTTTGAACATATCACCCATGTCTTTGTCGAACTGTTCCCAGTCATTACTAAAGTCCATACCGATCATATCCTTCTTGTGCTGTTCAACCACACTATCCATCAAATTCTGGTGCTCATCCATGGCTGCATTGTGTTGAGCAACGTTTGTCTTACTGTCTCCAAAGGCATTGGCCAAAAAGGTCTGGTGGTCTTTCATAGCATCATCCATTATCCTCTGATGCTTTGCAATAGCACTGTCCATTTTTTGGTTGTGCTTCTCGAACAGATTTACCAGGGTGTCCCTCTCATCTTGGGGTCTGTTCAGCACCTTGAAGCCCAACAGCTCAGCCAACGGATTCCAAGAATCTTCACCATCTTGCTCATCATCTAGTGAGCTATCAATTGTTGAGGGCTGTCCACCCTTACTCTCATTAACAACAACATTACGACCAAAGACCAGTCCAAAGATAAGAACCAAAGAAAATGCAACAAAACTTTTTGCCATCACTTCTGTTAATTATAAGCAAATTAAAAGTTTAATCAAAACATAAATCAAATGACTCTTTGACTCAAACTTCTTAAACGATAAGCAAATAATTGATTAATAATTCATTCAATTATCAAAACTGATGGTTAAATACGTGGCACTTGTTTTCCAGTGTCTTATATTTCCAGTAGTTTTTAATTACACTTAAAAATGAAAACTATTTTCTGTTTAATTGGCAATTGATTTTCAGGTAATCCTAGATATTATCCTGAGCTCATGTTTGAACTGAAATTCTATCATTTGAGAAACCTTTTTTGTTTTTTTTCCTGGAATCAATTGAAAACAATCGTTTCAAATGTTTTTGTATTTTCAGAAAACACTTGAATTAATCGATTAATAAGTTTTTATTTTAATTGAAAACCAAAATAAATGTCATTTAGAATTTGAATGCCTAGTTTAGATGCTACTCTAGATGAATTCAATGATTGAATCAAGGTGTTTGTCGATTTTATATAACTTAAAAAAATGACTACCCTGATGAATATCGAATTTATTACAGGAACACATAATAATTTTAGTTTGACATCAGTTTGACATGGATTGAGTGCCAAATTGGCAAATAGGCTAATGAGGAAAGGGATGAGGAGAGGGAAGGAGAGGCACAGTTTCTAAAAATATTCGCTAAGGCTTTGGGAAAGCATACAATTAACTGTCGTTCAGTGCAAACAAAAATAGTTTCGCTCATAATTTCAGAATCATTTTATTGAGGAGTCCTTAATATCCAGTAAATTAAGTGATGAGTTGGTGTTAGTTATGATAATCCAGGAATTCGTTAGTTTTAAGATTGTGTCGGTTTAATTGGCGCAAATTTTGCTTGATCATCCTAAATTCTGGAATTAACCGCTGAAGAATATGCAACAAACTGTTCTTCAATACGAAATAAAGTCACCAGAAGTGCTTCCCCGGACAAAATGCTTCCAATTCGTAAAATACTCACTTATATCAGCCCTAACTATCCTCATAGCAATGGCGCTGGTCATCTTGATCGTGGCCGAGACCAAGTTTAGTCAAAAGACATTTCTGAGTCTGGGCATCATTTCATTGGTAATTTAAAATATTTTTTATGCCTGATTATAATCTGGTCATTCCTGAAAGGTCGGAATCATTGTATTCGTGATCGGACTGTTGGCAATAATCAAAGAGCACATCCCAACGGTGATGATCTTCTCGGTAACCGTAATATTCTATTTACTACTATTCATGTATTCGCGAGTCCTCACCATTCCGTGGCTAATCATATTGCGAACACTCATCCTGTTGTTACTGTCCATCGAGTCCTTGTGCTTCGCCATAATGGTCAGAGACTGGCGCCAACTGCAACAGTCCCGCATCAACGCCAAATACTTGTCCGCCGCTGCCGCAGCTAATCAACAGATTTATGGCACTCCTTATGGACAGCACATCTATGGCTATCAGTACTATACAACTGTTCCCTTAAATCAAAACATAGTGTCAGCCCCCACTGTTTGAACTTGTTATTTCTTGTTATTATTTAAACTAAAATTCTATGAATTGTTTTAGTTGTTGAAGAATTAATGACTAGTTTATTTCAATTAAAGTTTAATCTTGTTATATTAATTATCATTAAAATAAGCAGGTTGTTTAATTGTTAACCAATTAGCAATGCAATCCATCAATTTTTTTGATGAAAATGCAACTTATGTTCAAATTTTC
>JAQIWP010001819.1:0-13139 GCA_034695525.1 Euzetes globulus
TTCCTCTCTCTCTCCCTTATTCTGTGCGCAAAGCTTTCCATCGGATTTAACTCAGATCTGTCTCTTACAGACCAGTAATGTATTTGTTGTGCAACTGTTCCTTAAATTTCTTGGTTTGAAACTCCACTCAAAACTGGTTAATAACTCGAAGAATAGTTATTTCAGATCTAAATATCTGATAATTTTATTCGAAATTTCAATGCTTTCTATTAAGACTTATTACGACTTCTTAGTTAATAAAATTTTTAAAAAGCAAAGACATTCAATAATAATCAGACACAGATAAAAACGATCAATATTTTAAAAGGCTCTTATGCTCTCTTCTTTTTTAAGACTATGTTCATAATTGATACTCCTTAAGTCCCGATTTATATTAATGCCCAAATCTATCTTGCTAGTACACATTCAATTACATTATTTTTAGTCTCAAAAGGGATTTATTCTTGTTCATTAACTGTCAATCAGTGAGAATTTCGTAAATTTTTAAAATTATTTCAAATAATTATACCAATTCTGACTATTAATGATAAATTTGTCAAGCTAAAAATTTCCGGTCTCTCTCTCTCTCTCTCTCCCTCTCTCTCCCTCCCTCTCCATCTGATACTGTCTCTGAATAAAATCGATGACATTTTCATTATATTCAGTGAAATATGAGATTAAATACAGTTTGACATTAAGGCAAAGAATAGATATATTCTGTATATTCGGATCGAAATTACTTTGAAAACTAATCTGACATTAATCTGAATATAACATCAAAACAAAAATGCATTTTTTCAATGAACTAAAATATAGTTTCAGCATTGAACAAATTCAAACTTTTTCGGACAGAATCTCAAATAATTACACGGATGAATTTTTGTCACTTTAATTTGAGGCGATAGTATTGAATGCATTTCTGCAACAATAGTTTTAGACAATTTTGTTCATCAAAAGTGGAAAAACAATTTAATCGAAATTATTATTTATTTGGCTTTGAGTTAAAGTGAAATTGAATAACAGAATAGATATTATTTTGTTATTCTGAATATATTGGAGAATATATTCTTTATGTGCATTTATATGGTGTGAGTTATCCTCCTATGGAATGGTTGTTAGCCTTAAGGCTAATGTAAGAATTGGTTTAGGCATCATAACTGGTTGTAAGCACCGGTTGTTATAGTGTTTGAAGTTGTCTAATATGTATGTATTTCCAGAATTCATTGTTAGGCCAGAAAATTATGGCTTTTATTTGTCTAACAGTTAGACAGTGAATGAGTGCATAATTCAAACATAAGTTTTTACCTCCAGTTCTCAACTCAATGTTCATAAGCACTAACTTTTGCACTGACTTTCCTCTTTATCCGTTCTCCCGAGTCCCTTATGATTTGATGCCTAACCCAAACGCACAAAAGCAGTTGGTCTTCAGTTATTCATCGCCCTGTGTTTGGCGTCATTATGTAAGGTCTTATATAATATGTGCATTTCCAATATTTTTATGCAATTGGTAAAAATGCCTGTTCTGTATGTGTGTGTGTTTGTGTGCTGGAGCCAACAATCCAATGATAGACAAGTTTTTTCTGCCTTAGTATTGAGTTTATCGGATATGAATTCGAAAAATGTTTGTCCTCTGCCTTCGACTATGCATTCAATGCCTGACAACTCTATTGCACTCGAAATATATTTATTGATATTGTTTTGCACTCTTGTTATCGAGAGACAATAGCATCAAACAAGTGATGAGAAGAAAAGAGGAAAAATCTCGTTATATATATATCAAGGATTTGATTCGCAGATAATATTTTAGTTTTATTATTATTCCTATGGATTGACAAAAGAATGAAATTATTAAAATCAGATCAGATTCTCACATATTGAATGATATCTGCCGTCAATACTATCCCAACGAATATCCCATTTATTATTAAAGAATCTCATGAAACAAATATTGCATTTTAGTCAATATTATTGTTAACTTGTTATGTAAGAACTAGAATTTCAACTGCCATCAACAAGATGGCTTTTTACAAGGCATTTGTAACTAGATCAATCGTATACGTAATTATAATATACATATACGTACGCAAAATACAAGATTAGTTCAATATTACTGATAAAAAGTATATCATTCATATTTTCATGCATATTTCTTATAGAAAGTGCTTGCTCATCTTTGTAGATAAAAATCATTGTTAGGCAGAAAAAAATGATCAATTATTTTGGAAATGATTTTTCAGAATGACTTTCGTGTAGAATAATTAATTGGAATATTTTGATTCTTAATTAAACTTTCAACTTTTTCTACTATCATTCACAATTTGTTGTGAATATTTTTGTTGGAGAAATTTGTAGAGAATTTGCTGCCGTTTGTGGCCATTTGTGTCGGATTTAATTAATGGCAAGACTTGATAGAGAATACTTGACTTATGCCGAGTTTTGCATTATTTATAGTGTTTATGTCAGTCCAGACCTAATTAAATGCCACTCCAATTGAGTTAATGTTGTCATTAAGAATAGCAATGACACCATAATTGCAGTTAATATCGCCATTAATTGTCTCATCACTAAATCATATTTATTCATATTTTTGCCCGATTTTTAAGTTTGTTTAATGAAAATCCTTGAGTCAACCCATTCATGTCATTAATCTTTTAAAGTTTTCTGGAAAATTCAAAAATTATTAAAAGTTCGTCAAAAATGACTGAAAATTACTGGGAAAACATTAGAAGACAAACAAAACTGATTTAATAAACGTTTATTCCCAGAAATTATGCCAACACTTGAAACTTGATTAAAACTAAACCAGCAGTTGTTCAACAAACCAATTATTACTCATTGCTTCGATGATAACCAAGGCACTTGTCAGAGATTATTACTGTTTGAGAATTATCAGAATTATTGACAAAACAACGTTTATTTTCTTGAGTTAAACCTTGAATTTGCTCAGAATTCCTTATTGAATAATAACTTGCCCTGGAGCCTTTGATTATCTGTTCAATCCTAGCTAACAACCTTGATTTACTTTAATAACTATTACCCTGTTCAATTAATATTTTAATAAAAATATATCAATTTGCCAAATATTCTAAAGACGTGTCTGTTCATTTTACAGAGGACTTCGGTTTTCAAGTCCAGAATGTAACTGGATTTGCAATCACCAAGGCAGGAATCGGATACAAGGTAAGAATTAATTATGTTAGCGCGCTTATAATATACCACTCTTATCAATCTAAAGCGCTTTTGTGCGGCCAAAAAGGGGAATGACTTGCGTCTCACCATTCAATTAGTGTTTTGGCGAAGTTTTGCCGATTTTTTTTTATTATAAATAATTAAATTTGAAGAACAAAATGAATGAAAATTAAATGAGAAAATTCATAGGTATTAACACAATTAGTCATTTTTGTGGTCAATAAGAGCAGAAATAATGTTCTTGAATCTAATGGTTTGGTTCTAAAAGTTTTGAACAGATTTGAAACTTGAAATCAAAAGTTATATAATTAAAATGGTTAGCAATAGAGGAGCGCTTCAACTGAAAAGAGATTTTCCGACTGAAACTCAATGCTTTTGCCATCCAATGCCTGTGTCTGTGTTCTGTGTTTCAGGTCTGAGCACAAAACTAATCATTTTCATGGAGATTATACGAAACCTCGGAAACGTGAGGGCACACACACATTGTTTGTTATCCTTTTTTTGACCGAATAACTACTGTTTTGTCACTAAAACTAGAGTCGGGTTCGCAGAGTAATGTTCAGAACCCGAAAATAGTCTGCAAACGAAAAAACTGATTTCTAGAGAAGTTAGAAGACAGTAAACAAAGCCCTAAACTCTCTGTGACTTATAATCCTAGCAAACTCTTGCTCTGCACTTATGCTTATTCTGAGTGTATATGTTTAGGCTAAACGACTAACCATTTCTATTATACACTATTTTTTACAACAAATCTCTCAGCAAATCCTCTTTTGGACCGATTTTTGCTTTTTCTGCTGCCTTTTATTTCTACTGAAATTGGAATTATTGCCAGGAATAAGTTCTTCGTCAGTTTTTCGCGGATTAACAGTTACGATCTATAAAGTTCACATTTAAGAATATTATCTTTCATTAAATAATTATTTTTTTATTATTCAATACTTAACTCATTGATGTTATGACAAGAAAAAAAAGGATTTGAAATCTTTTCTCCTTTCATTATTATTGAAGGCAATTAATTTTTTTATTTCACTGTTGGCTGAGTTGAGGAAAACTTCTTTCAGAAGATTTATTGAATTTAAATCCCCGACAATTTGTTACTCACTTTTCATTTTTTTATCTCTTCCTTCGCTGAAAAATTCTCAGATTTCCGTTTGACTCGAATGACATGAAAAATGATTAATTAATGACAGAAATCACTGGGATTTACAACTGTATTGACTAATGTTTTATCATTTGACTGATCATTCAATCTCTTAATGTTTTGGTTCGAGTATTTCGAATGACTTTCTTTAGCGACTGAATGGCTGAGTCTGTTGAGTAAACCTCAATCTGATATCGGCTCCAAAAATCTATTTAATTGGATCCGTTTGAATCTTTAATGTCAGCCATTATAAAACTTGTTTTCTTTCTTTGATTTGATTCTTGGTTATGTCAATATTTGAGCGACATATTCCAATTCCCTTCACATTCTTTATATCCAACCTTTTTGGGGAAAATTCTTTGAATTTGATGTTTGAATAGACATTTAAATTAAAGAAAATAATTCATTGAATTTGGTGTTTGTGAAATATGTTCCTGATACTGTTCTAAGCAATTCTAATACTGTTGGCCAAGGTGCTTCCAAGATTTCATTACTGAAATTCCAATTATAATTAATTCACTTCAGCTTCTCTATTGATTTTCTAAGAACTTTGTTTAAATGTTTGCACAAGCACAATTGTTATTAAACACCTTGATATCACTAGAAACTAACAATTCAATAAAAAGAGTATTTGAAAGCTTAAAATTCAATTAATGAATAATTATTCTTTGCGTTGGATATAATACTCATTCGTTTTCATTGAATCTTTTCAAAAGTCTTGTTTCAAATGTCTTCAAAGTTAGTGCCAAATGAAGATGTAATTAGAGTAACATTTTTCAAAAAAAACTTATCCATTAATATAATATTCATATTTTGTAAATACATTGAAATTTAATGTTAATCAAGTCTATGGTCTCCACAGCAACTCTTCATTAAATTTTGAGCTTCACTATTCATAGTCACAATAGGTGACCAAGGGAGTTAGTAGAAAAATTATCATAGCAACATAGCTGTTCTCAATACTTGGATAATGGAAAAATATACCGTTGTTTCAAGAATTGCCTGGTGATTTACCAGATTGAGCAGGAATAATTACTTTGACTTTCAACCAACTTTCAGAAAACTTAATCAATTAAAAGCCAAAATATTTCCATGATATCTATGCCTCAAACTTGATTGATAATCCGAGTACATGAATAGTTCTCAAATTAAGGATGGCCAAAAAAGAGGTAATGGCAATAATAAGGTGAAAAGGTTTTGACAGGATTGTTTAATAAACTTGATCTGAGAAAATAGAATCAAGTAAACATACTTTAAAGATTACTCATAAATATTGTCGATAAAATGACGCACAACTAGACTCTCCTCTATACCGGATCAGCTTCACCATCCTTGTTTTCAAAGCTAGTTTGAAAATTGGGAAATAGAACATTTAATTACTATAATTAAGAGTGAACATTTTAGTGAAATTTTGAAATGAACTGAAACTTTCAAACATTGAAAATTTTTCTAAAAGGGGATAAAAAGGCACTTTTTGCTAAAATTATAAGAATCTAAGAATATACATGCTAAGAAGAAGACGAAAATAACGACAATAATTAAAAATTTACTTATAAAACAATTTTACTTTATGTTATTTAAAACTTATATTTGCTTGATTAAGTTCAATTCAAGTTGCTATCAAAGTTTTAAATCTAAATTCATGAAATTATTAAAGAAAATGGAGAATTTTTAAAAGTTTAATTTTTCGTCGACAAGAAACAAGAATTTTATCATTTTAACGGAACATAGCCCTCGAGCTTTTATTTTACTGATTTTTGGAATAATTTTTTTTATTAGAATGAATTGAGTTTCAAATACTTCAAAATTTTATTAGAGAAGACGCCACCAAGTAAAATTTTGAAATTTATTGTGAAAGTTTCATTAAATTTCACTGAAATTTTCACCATTCTGATTTTGATACAGAGTGAAAATTAGTGAAATAAAAATGACTAGGGGCTAATCTGTTACAAAATAGAAAAATTTTGGCAATCACATGAATTACATAATGAAACTTGTCATTTTTCAATTATTGTCTGAAATTTATAACAGTTAATTAGTTTTAAATTATTGCCGAAAAGCACTTTGGCTTTCCTTCAAATATCATTCCCTAAAATTTAAATGACTATCAATTCATTCAATAATATAGACAATAATCTTAAGAGCTTTGAAAAATATTTTGGTATTCATTGCTGGAATTGAATTTCATTTTTATTAGCGATTGTTTTAAAATCATTTGTATTTTATTGTCTTATTTTGTGCATGATGCTCTCTCTCTCTCTCTCTCACACACACACACACACACACACTCAGCGATTATCTGAATTTTCTAAATGATCTAGATAATTTTGATCATTCCAATGTCAGCTAGTTATTATCCTATGTAACTTGATTAGATACATATTTGCCAGAACAGCCCCAGATTCGCAATTATTGTTAGACATTTATTGTTCAAACAAAAGGTTATAATTATTTTAATTAAAATCTGATCATTAAATTCCGCGTAACTATTGATTTAAAGTTCAAAAGTAATCATCGACTAAATATTAGACACATTTTTGTCCCCAAATGTAAATTTTGTTTCAATAATAAGCAGTAAATTCTTGTCATCTGTTGATTACATTTCTCGACGGCAATATATATCCAAGAATTTTATTGCGTGGTATGAATATTGTTATATTCGAGGGAAATAATTAATTTTTAAGTTAATTTTTAGGGCAAACATAATCTCGAAAACTAATCGAATAGAAAATTAATTTGTTTGAAGACAAAATTTTTGCTGAAAAATAAAATAAATGACTGAAAATATAGTTATTTTTCATTCTAATCGCTGAAAAGTCTTTAGAAATTATTCTTTTTTTTTGTATTATTCATTCGCTTTTTTATTCATTCATTTTCAGCGAAACTATTTGCAGGAATCCTATACTCGAGAGAATATCAATTGAGAATCAAATGTGATTCCAGAGTCAATATATTGTTTCAAATGTTCCAAGAGATTAGTTTTACAATTGATTTGTTTAAACTGACAAATAAACTCAATTTCGCTAAACTTTTATTACTATATTACTCGATACAGTCGTCTTCCTTAAAGAGCTGAACTTTTTTTAACGCTAATAACCTCTTTTTAAAAGTTTATAAAAGGAATTAGAATGTATCTGGAAGCTATGTCCTTTTCTTTTTTTTAAACAGACTTATCCAGGGGAAAGAGTTTTAAATGTCAGAACATATCAAACATTATTCGACTTTGCTTTTATCGATAGCTTTATTTAATCAATTTTTAGTCCTTTCCGAAGCCTTTCATCTGATTTTTGTTTCCTATTTTCTGTTTGAATGTCGGCTTATTCTGTGCTCTTATCTGTGCTGTTGTCGAGCCTAATTAAAGTAAAATAAACTTGTTCATTTATGAAGTCGCCATCAATTTATTGGAACAGTTAGCGGTTCAAACATTTCCGACTTTCGATCTTTGCCTTCATATACTCTGTTCTGTCAACTGTTTGGCACTGACTGAGGATCCGATTCCGTGATGTTGCCATAGAAACCAATGCCAATGAGATGTTGCATACATTTTGAAAGGGAGTGGTGCTCCTAATCAATGCTTTTAGAAATTAATTCGACCCCGGCTATAATACCGGTCCATTAGTCCACTATTGTATTCATAGCATTAAAGACCAGAGTTGAGGACTTGTTTTCTATGGAAATGTTTTGTTTGGCAAATCATTGTTTAAAACTTTTCAAACAATGGACTGAATTGATTTTCAATGGCTTGTAATCAAAGTAATAAAAACAAGGTTCGAAACCAATCCATTACCACTACATTTACATTCAGTATTAATTTTGGGGCAAGTTAAAATTACGAGGTGATGTAAATATACAAACTAATGCATTTCAAAAGATAACTAAGGGCTCTTCTTAAAAATTTTACATTGGTCAATTGGTTAAGAAGTTGCCATCAGCTGAATTTAAAGAACTTGGGGGCGGGTGGTCGTTTGAATAACGTGTTATATAAAATACTTGGTAAATGTAGTGAAAAAGTACAGTTTGAGTCTAGCAATGCCTGTGCCTCTTCTCTCATCATGTAATGAAAGAATGTGTTATTGATGACAAACCAGTGACCCGTAGTCTACATGTCAACAGTGGACACACATAAAGAGAGAGTGTAAGCCGTGTCGTATCGATTGGTTAGACGTTGCATTCAATTGGCGTTCAATTCAATTGATAGCGCATTCGAGCCGTTAGAACACAGAGAATATTATCCGAATGTAATTCACTGTAATTGAAAGCAACGTTTGAATTGCAGTCAATCGTTGCCTAATGTCAACAAATTCTTTTTAAATCACTCATTACTCTGAGCTTTGGCTCTCAAAATCTATTTGCATACACTCTCTTGTGATCTGATTTTAGTTGAGCTCACAATTCAAACACAAAATTTTTTGTCTCGATTTTTGATATTCAGAGCTTTCTATGCGATTCTTGATGTCAGAAAATATAAGTGAATTTATTTCTCGACTTCTTGTCATTGATATACAAATTTAATCTGATTTTTGATGTTTCTATTAACCTTTTATTGAAAATATTTTGATGTCTTTTAGAAAATATCAAGCATTAGACTCATCCGATTCCATTTATAGACACAAATTTCGGATTTTGAATATATTTTCTCCGAAACTATTGGGTATTTGAAGTTCTATTGAAAATTATATATCTTTCAAAACATGTCTTTTGATAAAATGTCGCTCAGATTAGGGCTTATATTTAAAAGTCTAAATAACCCAATAGCTCAGTCTATGCTGGGCATAATATGCCTGATAATTGAACAAAACTGCTTTCGTTCTATTCACTATAATCTGAATAGTTTTTCTTTTCAATAGAAGATTATGTAAGCATTTATTTTGTTTAACTATGATCAATCACATTTAATCGAATATTTAAATGATCAATTAAAGATGACTAGCTCGGTTTACCGAAGGCTACATTTAAAATCAAGTACAATTTTCATTTCAGAAACTTTTTGCCAGCTCTTAGTCTATGTTGAATCAAAATATAATATAAGATTTGATTTTTAATTCCTAGTATTAAAAATAACTCTTAAAATAGCAATGAAAATATTTAATAAATATTCAGTTATATATTTTGTTTTAGTTTTTAGCATTTTACCCCCAAGATTATTAAAAATAATTCAATGGGAAAAAACGGCTGAATATAATAAGTTTGGAAAAATTCTGGGCTTTTATTTCATCGAAGAATTCTTTTATTTTATTTTATTTATTCAAAACTCAAATATTTGCGTTTAGTTCTCATTCAACAAACTTATTATATTAGAAATCTAGGAATTGGGAAATCAGTCCTTCCTCTTGTTTATCGTTTTAGCTGAATTTTTTTTAGAGCATCTGAAACATTTAATATTCAATTTTGTAAAACCAATTCAATTCAAATAATATATATATTGAATCGAAATGTCATTAATATTGTTCTAAAAAAGGTTTTATTCATTTCTATAGTAATCATTGGAAAAAAATGTTTCCAGTTCTATTGATTAAAGAAAAATAAAACCCAAATGTTTCAGATACTCTAAAAAAGAACCCAAATTAGAAATTAAAATCTCCCACAATAGCCATATATAGTAAAACTATATTAGAATAGAATTTTAGGTAAATAATTAAATAGAGAGCCTATTCTGCCCTAAGATATTGAATTGGGATTCCTTAATATGCATTCGTATTATATTACAAATTGTAGACCAAAGCGCAACACCAGAGCAGAGCTAATATTGACTAAAATCACATTTCAATATTAAATTGTTATTTGATGACTACATCTCTATTCTATGTTTAACTGTGGATTGGAGCGCACAAAATAGGCTTTTCATCTCAGCTTAGCTATTGTCTAATGAAATGGTGTTTTATAAACCCGTTCCTAATAATTGTTAAATCAAATTAATGTCTCTAAGATTGTATCTTCTCTCTGACTAAGAGGCATGTCTTCAGATAAATATCTCTCCTTTTTTTGTTGATATATTGTTAATGAAATTGAATTCTTGAGAGCTTTAACTTTAAAAGTCTGAAAAATTATTTTCTTATTCAACTTTTGAGCCCAGAATAAAATGATTTTGTTCAAAAATTTCTCAGAAAAGATTTAATTCAATGGTAATTTATATTTGATTTAAAAAAGCGCTGACAACTCAATAATATTAAGCAGAATTAAAGGGACTTAAGAGAGGGAGAAAGTTATGACATCTTTGATCTAACCGTTCAAATCAAACTTTACAGGAATTTTTATATGTTTTTATGGAATGCATTGTTCCCTCTCTTCCTCTCCTTTTTCGGCTAAAATTCGGACTCATTTTTATATTAAATTATATTAATATTGAGCTCTTTTTTATGTCAAAATTGGCCTCTAATAAGATATACATTACTTTCATAGATGATATTGAAGAACATTTTTCTCTGATAACATCATTAAATTTGTTGCTCAGAATCATTTTATATCTCATATTATGAAAAAAAACTAGTAATGCATTAAAAAGTCATATTATATAAGGGATGAAAACCATAGGATATCTATACCTATAATAAAAACGGTTGCAGTGATTACTTGCCTCCAGCCTTACGTTTCAGAGACGACAATACTGTTTAGGCAATCGTTTGGTCCTATTGTCGGCGCTGTCAGTCGCGATGTCGGCTCCGTTTTATGTTTATGAAAAAATATCATAAATTTTTGCTTCTTATCGTCTTAAATGCAAATCTTTAATACCGAGCAGAGAGCAAAGGAAAGGGCAGAGAAAAATATACGTGTTCACTTGTATGCACTCCAAGTATAAAACATAATGTATTTGCAGTTATATTCAATTTGTCTCAAATTGAGAACAATTTTATTGCTTTCCAGATATAACACTCACCTGAATTGGGCTCCAAAATGACATTTTATGAAAATTTTTAAAATAATAATTGAGAATAAATGCTCCTTGATTTAATATATTCGCAATCGTGTACCTGCAAGCTAAATTGAAAAGAAACCTTATTATTAAATTCCTCTTCATTTCAAAGAAATTAATATGATTTCAATTGATATGTTTTGAATCAAATTTATTTTCATATTTCTGATTTCTTAATAAGTGTATTCTGAATAAACCGGGTTTTTTCGATATTACAAAGCATTTGTATTCTCAATGTAAGGATAATTTCTCTGTTATTATTTTCACTCAATTTCAATTATATTTTTATGAAGAATAATACCCTGTTTATTGTCCCAAAGTGCGCACATTTTACGCTATCTGAAATAAATACGTAATATTCAAATTATTGCCTTGAATTCTGTCGAATTAATCAAATTTTAATATTAATTGCAATCTATAGAAAATATTTAATCTCACTTCATACTACCTGGTTAGTGACCATAGACTCATTTTTAAAGAATTGTTCAATTCACGTATGCCGTCTTATATTCGAGGTAATAGGGTATTGAAAAATTGCTAAAATACTCTACTGTTAACAGGTTTGGCTAAATAAAAACTTTGCTATCGAGAGGGTATTCAGAAGGATCCCTAAACTTATCGGTTTTCTACAACTATTGGCTGAGGCCTAGTATTCCAAGAAATCCAAAATAACTTGCTTTAGCCATCCATTATCATGTCTTTAGAAAAATATTTAACAAGTTATAGTGCGTATAATGCGTTTATGTGTGTTATGTTAGTAAAAAGGACAATTTTTTGAAATATCTAGGTGCTTATTATAAGCCCAGTGCTCACTAAAGGACACTAAACTAAAGAATTTTCTAAAGATATTAATCAATATATAATCAATGGTTAATATTTAGCTTTCTTGTAGAACACATGGAAATATATCTAAGAATCAAGCTAAATAAACCTTTTTTAGCAATTTTTCAATTTTTAGGTAATCTGGCTAACTTTATTAGAACTGATTTAAGCCCCTTTAAACTCTTTTCAGTACAAATTGATTAATTTTCACCTAGTTCACCTATTCAAAGTACGGACAAAAGCAACAAACAAAAAAAGTATCACTAAAAGAATATCTTGATTCCTCTTTCTGTCTCTTCCTTTTTTATAAAGTTTTATTTGAAAAATTCCCCATGGATATCCGATATTCGAAAATATTGGTTTATAACCTAATTGAGCAGGTGTTTGGCTAGAATGAATGAATGCTATCCTATTTAAGGGATTGAGTAGGTTATTTTTGTAGAATAAGCAATGATTTAATAAATTTGCTAGCAAAGAAAGAGTGATCTAGCTGATACAGTTCATTTTTTCATTCATGGCTTTCAATGTAACATTTATCTAAAATATACTGAACTTTAATATTTTCAACAGGTTTATTTTGATTTCAATGCCATTAATTATAAAACATTTTATTGATTACGATGTTATTTGATTGAAGTTTTTAGTAATTCATTTCATATATTATTCAAATCCACTATTCATTAGTTTAAAGGAAATATTTAAATATTATATAAAATTTGATTTGAAAAATGTTGTTTTATTTATCATTGAATTTGACTTCAAGCCAGGTTAAATTTGTTATTTATTTACGACTAATCTATCAATTTGAGATTCGACTTAGAGGTGGTAGTTGGATCGATTTTTGCCGATCCGATCCGAGATTTAAGGAGGTCCGATCCGATCCGAGATTTAAGGAGGTCCGATCCGATCCGAGATTTTTTTCCGAATCCGATCCGAAAATCCGAATCCACATTTTATGCATTGCTTTACAGCAGGGGTCTACGAGGTCTGTGACTCTAGAGGGGGGTGTAATGGAGAGGGTATAATGACTCATTTTCCAATCAAAATCTAGGCGGATATAGGAGAATATATTTCAAAAATGGTAAACGGAAATTGCAA
>JAQIWP010001820.1:0-13137 GCA_034695525.1 Euzetes globulus
GAGAGAGAGAGAGAGAGAGAGAGAGAGAGAGAGAGAGAGAGAGAGAGAATATGAGAATACATACAGCGCTGGTCATGAGTAGCACAGCGAACATTTATAGGCCAGTCACACGTCTGTAGCTCAGGTGAGAAGTAGAGCCCACCAGTGCAGGACTCGTGCAGCGGTTCCCCGAAAACACAGACAAAATATTTGGTACAATTAGTTGTATCCGGATAATAGCCAAATTGTTCCGGACATTTGAACAATAGGACAGTGGTTGGCGTTTGAATGGATGACAGTTCGGCACTACTTTCATCTGATGAGGTTCTGTAGGTGTCATCTCCTATTCAAAAATAAAATGATTCTCATTGTTAAATACTTTTCCTCGTTTCAAATGGAAATCTATTTAGAAAACAATTCAATTAAAAATAGACTAGATAAATTTAATTTCTATTCATTTTTGTTTTGAAATAATTGTTTAAAATTAATAAAAATATGAAAATGTTTATGAAATTTAATGAAATTTAATTGAATAAATAAATTTTATTGACTATCAAGATAGTAATTTAATTAGAATGTTCAGTAACTCGCATTGAGAAAAATATGAGCAAAATATGCAAGGAAGTAATTTTAATATTAAGTAAATTTTTAAAAAATTAATAATAAAAAATTTTTAAATAAATTTTATTAACTGAAACTAAAATAATGAATTTGAAAAATTATTATCCAGGCCATTTAAATGCTCTTCAATTAATTTTTAATGAACAAGTACTTTAACCATGTTTGAATAATTTCTTAAATTCTCTAAATATTGCGCCGATAATTCAATAAATAAGGTCGAGACTAGCAGACTTAAGAACCTTGAGCATCTCTTTTGTTTTGCTTGCTTAAAATTACTAAAATTACAGAATTACTGAATTATAGTCGAACTTTGACTGGAAAATAATTTAAACGTGCAACATTTCAATAGACATTATCATCGATTACAATAATTAAAATTCAAAGCTTAGAAGACTTCGATTAAATTGAAAATATGTTTTCTTTTTATATCATTCACAAAAAATGTTATCTAATTTTATCCCCAGACCATTTTATCGGTCCATTATCTGCTATTAAGAAATTTTTATTTGATGGCAGAAAAAAATTGCGAAAATCAACACTAAGTTAGTTTCGGAATTGATTTAACCTTTTGATGGCTTCCAATAATCTTTCATTAAAGTCATTAATCAAAAGAGCATTTCATGATTTTATCAGAAGATCTAATGAATAGAAATAAAATAAAAAATAAACTTAAGTTTAACAGAAAAACTGCTAAAAATAAAATTAAGAGATTCATGATCAAAGATGATCAAGATATAACACCACTTTAGTGATATATAGCTCTTGATAATTTAATTAATTTTTGGAAATGATTTGACTTTTAAATTAGCCAGCTTAAAACAATGATTTTTAATGAAGCAGTAAAATACCAGAATAAATTAAATAATAACCACCTTGATAATGGCCAAAATTAATTCAGTAATATTTAGAAAATATAAAACTTGTTAAACAATATTTCCATAAAATCCATTCTTACAGTTATTATTAGATTAGATCGAGTTTTGCGATAAAAAGATTAATAGTTAACAAACTCTTAAAATAATGGTTTTTAATAAGCGCTTAGAAAAAACGTTTAAGTTACAGTCTATCCTCTGTTTATTATAATTTGTATAGCATATCTAAGCTGCCTCTGAAATCAGAGTGTTTTTAAATAACTGGATAACTTAACATTTAATTTTAGAGCTTTTGGTGGGATAAGTCTTTGTCTCCTAAAACAGGGAATCTTTTAAATAGGCTCTATTAAACCGAGGATAGACTGTATATTAAATGCGATATTAAATCAAGTATTCTTTCAATACATATAAATAATGGGCTTTTTTAATACTTTACTTTTTTGAATACATTAATGATTCTGACAATAAAATTGTATGAATTGAATAAAACAGAAACAAAATAATACTTTTAAAGTACATTAGAATCCCATTTGAATAGAGTTTTGAAACAAAATTGAATATCAAATAGATTTTCGTTGTTTTGTTGTTGAGTGAGGAAAAAAATATATAATTTATTTGGATTTGATAGCATCTAAATTCTGTGAGAATAGCCACGATCAGCTCAATTGATCTTGAAAGCTATTGCATTTTGGTTTAATTAATTGTTATTTTATGTTTCTTGATAGACAAGGTAATTACTGATTTAAGAGATAAGCAATTTTACAATAATAATAATAAAATTGACCATTCTCACTAAATATTTCATAAGATAATTAATAATTGGTCTTCAAAAGATGTTACTTGTACAATTGGGCACACCTCACAATTAGCCCCATTAATGGCCAGAATCACACTTTTTTTTGAAGACAATTATGTAATTATTGTTTCAAACAAATATCAGACGATTTCATAATAGAGACGATAGTTTTGAAAAATATAATTAATTGAAAACAATTGGAACTCTTGTTATCATTTTGTCAGTAATTCTACAAGATTATCGCCAGAATTGAAAAGAACAAAACAATAGTCGAAAGAAGAAGAAAATCGACATTAAATCTAGCCTTCCTTCTATCATTGGAGATAATTGGCCATGATACAAGGCTTTTCCATTTTATTTGCTCAATTTGTGTATCGCTCTTATAGTCAATCATCCTTTTGTTTTTTAATCTTGATCAATTAGTGTTTTCATTAATCAATTGACTTGTTTACTCTCTAATCTAACCTCTAATCTTTTTAGAATAATTTGCTCTTACATCTTCAATGCTTTGTTTATCATTAAACTCATCTTTGGTCACATTGATTTGTACTAGTAAAAAGAATTAGAAAATTCATTCATCAACTGGTGAATTATAATTTATTGCTGAGATGAGCAAGGTGAAAAAAGGGAATGTGATTATAATATTGGTAAGAATGGTTTTAATATTGATCCTGCGAACCGTAATGCTGATTGTCTTGTGGAATTATTATAAAATGTCTTGATAATCAGGGCAAAGATGATTAATAGCCAGTCATAACAATCTATTGGGCAATACTCTTGCAAAGAACAACAGAGATCTAAGTTATCTTTAATTTATTGTTCGGCTAATTGTAGCCATTCTTTTGTCAAACACTGAACTCGAATACAATTTACTATTCCTTAAGTACTAAAGAAACTCTTGAAATGGGTTTTTGAAGAAATATTTTTTCTCACTTCAAATCAAAGTATAATATTATTTAACTGTCTATTGAATTGGGAGTTCATGGATGAAAGAACTTCAAAGATCAAAATCAGATTTAGAATTTTTCATTTATAGCCGCAATAAAGACATTAAATATTAAATTATTAAATAATTGATTTCATTCAACAATTTAAGAAATCTGATTTTTCAGGGATGAGCAAGGTTCGAAAAGTTTTGAGATCTTATAAAATTGAAAAATATGAAAATTTTAAGAATTTCCTAGTAAAATTTAATTTTTTTTAAAAGGTACAAGGTATTTTTTGTTTGAGCTAAACATTTATGAACCCAAGAAACACCTTGTACATCCCTGGCTTTCGTAATTCAATTGAAGTTTTTAAAACACAAATCAATTGAATACAAGTATAAAAGTCTGTATTTTTGCGAACAAAACAGTTTATTGAATGGTTGAGCAAATTGTTTGAAAGACATGTGAATAAGAAATTCATTATTCAATAGGTTTGTGAAAAACAGGCGATTAAGTCGAAATATTTTTAAAGTCAAACAACTATTACAATAGGGTTTAAAATTGAGCAGGCAACAGTTTAGAATTAAAAATCTTTCTTCTCTCCATGTTTGCTGTAAATTCACAATTATTTTATATTTTATTTTTGGCATTAATTGAAATTTTATGTGAAAATTGAAAGGTTTTATTTGATATCTATTATGCTCTTTGATGGTAATAAGCAGGATAAATTTATTTTGAGCCAGAACTCAAAGTTTTTATCTTAATTTATTGTTGAAGAATTATTATTCAATTTACTGTCGAAAATTAAAGTTACTAGACTAATAGAAATTTTTAAAAATTCCTTGTTAAATAATTGTTGTCTAATGAATTGATAATAATCCTTGGTCATTGGCCGATAAAAACGATGTTTAAAGGTGCTATCATCACAATAACAATAAAATTGTGATAGCTTATCATTTTAATCAAATATTTCGTTACAATAGAAAGTTTTCTGGATTTTTCATCAGAAATTTCCGTCATATTCACAGGTTTTTATTATTGTAATGATAATCTTGCTGAATGAAGTGAAAACTTAATAGATAACATTTTGATGGGAAAAGAATAAAGAAAAAATTAAATGTTTGTGTGAATCGCTTTAACAATAATTGCATGTTTTGCGGCAAATATTAATCTAAATGTTTGCGGAAATTAATGCAAAAAACTTTCACTCAATTATTTTGAAGTCATATTGAAGTCCGTAATTGAAAAGTAAAAATAAAATTTCCTCTTCCTCTGCCAAACAGCACAGACAGGACAGGTATATAACAGGAGAGGGAGGGAAGAGTCACTAAAAAGTATAAGAGAGTGAATAGGTATGAGTAAAATAACTGGTCACAAATAACAAGATTATATATTTAATTAGAAATGATTTATAGCCTTAATAGTGTTTTAAATGCCACAAAAGACTTGTCCCTTCGCTGGACCTGTTTTTTAAACATAGAGAGTCCTATTCTTCTCGCGGCACAACCCTATTGTTATTGTAATTGAATAGAAGTCACGACTTATTCATTAATTTGAGAAAAAAAATTAAAATTAATAACTCTTTTAAATGAAACCGTATTTCCCTCTTTAGGATTAGGGAACTGTAGGTCCTCTCAGATTAGACGACAAAAGTATTCATAACAGTTAATAATAATCATAACCTGTGCTATTCAATTCAAATGACTCCAGATAAGTGGCAGCCCTTTTCCTATCCTTTCTCTTTAAATGACTTGAGAGCACACAAAATAAAGCTCTTCCTTAAAATTTAATTTAATTTTTTTGCTGTGATTTTCTTTACTACAGTCTCTTCTCCTTAATACAGTCTATCTTGGTTTTTTTGGGCAAATCTCAAAGCTTAAAACTAAATCTTTTCTTAAATCAGGATAACTTAACATTAGACCAGGGCTTTCGGTACGGTATAACTCCATTAAAGAGGAAATTTTCTTAAAGCTGTTTGTATTAAAACGAAGACAGACTGTATTGAAAAGATGAGTAATTAAAGTATGATTAAACTTATTATTGCTTTTTACTGCGAAACGAAACTATTATTTTGTTTGTTTCACCAGGAATGTTTAGTCCTATTATTTCCTTATGATTTCCATGGAAATAATTTTGCGATTAATAATAATTGGAACTAATGACTCCTATTTGTTCTAGATCATGAACATGACCAATCGTAATTAAATTGATTATCTTAGCGCTCTCTTCAATTTATTTCAATTATTCTGATTAGTTTGGAAATATGCAAATCATTTGCCTTAAGATGGACTTAACATGGTAATTTGCACAAAATTAATTTGAATGTGAATAAAAAAATAAAAATAGCTAGCTAATTATAAGCACAGTTTGGGAATTAATCCAATTGCTATTCATATTGAAATTTATGAAAATTGAGCAAAGCAACAAAAAACATCGAGTTTAAATTTTGCAAAATAATTCCCACAATTGTAATCTGAGGGAAGCGAGCTTGTCTAGCTCAATTAGTTTACATGACAAGACTATCAAACAATATATCTGTTTGTTTTGATTTATTCCTAACCTATCCTTTTGAAGAGCCCTTGATTTGAAAGCCGAATATCGCTCGTCATTCCGATTATATGAAAAAATATATTCAAATTTATACTTTTCTTGTTGTATAATAAGCCGCTCCACCCCTTCCAAGAGCTAAGTATAGCATTAACTGAAATAAATCTTTACTTATAGTGAAATACAATAGAGCAAAAAATAGTGTAATAGGATAATAAGCAGCATGGTCCAAAAATAACATTTGCAACTTGTAATTTAATAGGAAAAATGTCAATTAATTTGCCAGATTATTGCAATTATTATTTAACTGAAAATAGTAATAATATTAATAATAAAGTAATCGCTTTTAAAAAATTCAAACAGTAATGAAATTTTAGCCGTAGCCAAGGTAGCTTTCTATTGAAAATTTCTATTAAATTAATTGCTTTAATATAAAAATAAATTGAAATTTTCAAGCTTAGACAGAAGATTAATGATGAAATTAAGCAATTAAAATCATGCTGGTGCAATTTTTCAACTAAAATTCAAAGGTTTTCTCTGACCTTGGTCGTCCCGCTTTAAAAATGACTATAAATTACATGATTTAAAAGCATTAATCAATGAAATCGATTGAAAAAAAATATGTGAACTAATAGTTTATTTTGATGGAAATATTTTTACAGATCATTTTGTTGGGGAATACTTAACATTAAATCAAATTCAATTAAAATCTTGGGCATTCAGACATGTATTTATTAAGTAATTGTGGGCAAATGCATCTGATTAGAAAGAAAATTTGAAAAAATCCATGTTTTAAACCTGAATCCTACCCATAAATTAGAACTTGATCATGAATTCATTATGATCTCTAAACACTGATTAATATTGACTAAAAACTGTATAATTAACCGGAATCTGAATATTTAATTGAAATTATAATGTAATACATATTTGGTATTTTGATTATAAAATTTTTAAATTAACATTTTTTATAAACGAGTCAGTTTTCAGTAATTACTTCGTTAAAAAAATACATTAATTGCAAGAACCAAATTAATTAAAATCGAAATACCTTTGGATAGGATAGAGTTCACGTTGAATAGGCAGATCACAAAAAGACGGATCAGTTTAACAATCATATCCGACCGTATAATTCAACTAAGCAGGCAACTTTTAAAAAACACTTAAAAAGTTTTCAATAAGTTTATTATCATTTGTTTTAAACATAGTTTTCTTTCGACAATTCATAACAAAAAACTTTTGAATCAAATAATAATATTAACGAAAATTTAAAAAAAATACTAATAAACCGAAAGCACGAAATGACGGTATTAGAAATGCCTTAATAATTGGATTATAGGAGATTATGCTTGATAATCATCTAATTAATCGAAAAGTTTGGATATCCTCCAAAAGATACAGTCATTAAATTACAAGAAAAGCACTTTTGAAGTATAAGTTAATTAACTGAAGATTTTGTGTAATTTTTGTGTTAAAAATCGCATAAAAAGTAATAAAATTATGAAATCACTGGAAAAATCCAAATAAAAAAAACAATCGGTCATTAAAATTATTGATTAATAAACTTGATAACAGAACTTCAAATATTCAAGGTGTTACTGATGAAATAGTGGTCATTCACATAATACGAAAAATTCTTGGTATAAACTGACAGTTCGTTTAGTAAAACAACTTTCAAACTGTGGGACGAAAATTCCCAAAACTGTTGTTTCAAATAAGAGTTTAAACAAAACTTCTTTTTATTCTTTCCTTTTTTCTTAAAGAGAAATATAATTATCAGACAACTAATATCGAGTCAGAAACGCACAGCCGTTCAGCGGATAGGACTCTATCGAGTTTGAGGGCGAGAACAAGAAGATAACGAAGAAGAAGAAGAACAAGAATTAGGTGACCAACAAAATAAGATTATATGCCTGTGCTCTGTGCCTGTGCTGTGCCTTTTTTCTATGAGACAAGACATGCGTTGTGTAATACACATGTTTGTCTATGTTTTTTCTTTTTAAGTGCCGTATGCTGTGCGCTGATACATAAGCCCACAAACAGTGCCCAGTATGGGTTGGCTCAGGAATGTCCACAAAAAAAAGTGTTATAGATTTAAATTTTTCTCAAATACTTTAATCTTGTTTTTATGGCATTCCCATCAGAACAGAGATAAACAGTCAAACCTCTATTTTCAAGTACCACGACGCTATTAAACCCCATTTTATATTGATTAGCTTGGTGGAATTAAATAAATCTATCAATAAAAATTGTAAATTAATGAATTCTTTTCACGAATTGTTTTACAAACTAGTACAGTTCAATGTCAATTCTAGTTTTTTTTTCTCTTTAGTAATTACCTTTGACAATTGAGGAAATGATAGGAAATTTTCCATTCAAAATTCCAATCATGAAATCTATCACATTTTAGAATTTGAATTTTATTGAAAAGACTCCAATTTCTAGAGTCAATAAAAATCAACATTTGAATAGAAAACACAAATAATAGTCACTCTTTTGAAATAAACAACTTTACAGTGAAGGGCAGAAGAATGCAACTAAATTTACTCTGTTTATGATCAAGAAAATTCAGATTATCCCCTCCCTGTCACAGCAGAATATTTTTCAATATTTCGGCAAGTTCAAACATTAATACCTTGATAAAGAAATTATTTTTAACAAAGGAATTTTTGGAATTTTTTATGCAAAATCTCCTTCATTTACAGAATAATTTGTGGATATAATTAAATTAAGGCAAAACATCTGCTAATAGCAAGACATTAGAAATTAAATATTCTTGTTACTATCTTGGCTATCCCTTGCTGGCGGTTACTTTAATTCTGATTGAACATTTATTTAAGATATATAAGGTAATACAAATATTTTTATGTGGGTTTCTTCAAAGTTATCCAAAGAAAGAAGGTAGATTACTTGAGATAATACTGTTGCGCATCCCTGTAATAAATCACAAAAACTTTTTATTCTAATGAGTAAAATAGTTTTTGAAGTTCAGTTTATGGCCGGGCTTTAAAGGGATTATATTTCACATAGAAATCTGTTGCCAAACCTGTTCAGGCCTTCCTTTTTTATGAAGAAAAATAAGACTTCGTTTTTTACTGAATCACTCATTCAATCGGCAAAACATTGAAACATATATTTTTTGAAATCATTATTAATGTAAACGAAAAGTTTTGAACATTTTTTTACTTTTAATATTTATTAATAGTAATCATAGACTAGTATTGAGTTTAATGTTTATAAATAATTGTTATCTTCTCTGCTGTTATGTAGGGTTAACCCAATTTTTTAGGAACACATGTATAACAATTCAAATGAATATTTTCTTTGATTTGATTTTTCATTTGTGATGAAAACTTCTTTTTTTTATCCAAACGTATAGTTAACTGAAATTTTGAAGAATAACTTAAAAAATAATTTTTTTCACTTAAATAAAGGTTTGTATTCTTCTGCCAACAAATAACAGTAATTTAAAGCAAATAAAAATTCATCAATGATTTCAATTATGAGTTTAAATGAATAAAATAAGGATTACTCATAAAGGTTTTCACTCGAAGCAAAGAAATAGGCTAGGAGTTACCAGGTTTATCATGTAAACAAAAATTTAAGCTCTTTATTTGTACTTGGTTTGTCAATTTTATTATGATCTTGTGAATTAAAAAATTTAGAACAATTATCGGGTAAAATAAGGGGCAGTTTCTGTTGTCTTTCAACTTGTGGTAAATTTTATCATCCATTTGTTAGACAAATAAGTGGAGACAACAAAACTTATTGTCCAATATTGGTTAAAACTGAAAATATAGAAGGTTTTAAAATGTGATTAATTTATTTAAAGTTATCTTGTAAAGAGTTTCAAAGTAATAGTTTACTCATATTAGAATTATTTAAAAAAAATTTAAAAAAAAATTCAAAAAAATTCAAAAAAAATTCCATCCATGTCCACATATTATTTGTTAAAACTCCCTGGTTGAGCAATTATCTATAACATTTTATAAATAAGATAAGCAACAAATTTGATTAAACCTAGACAGAAGCCGAGTCTTGAGTCAGTTGACTCTTGACCATGCGCTGATAAAGATCACGGGAAGTGATCGAAACTAGTCTTGCAAAAGTGAGTCCCGACTCCCTTTCAGTCCCTTTACAACCGACTCCCTTAAAGGGATTGGAAAGGGATTGTGAAAAAAATTGATGGAAAGGGAGCAACAAGGGAGTGAGATATAGTTTTGTCACTCCCTTTATAATCTCTTTGCTTAAAAACAAATAAATAGCAAATGAAAGACATAAGAATTCATATATAAAAGTCAAATGAAACGCAATTAAAAATGATTTGACCGACACTTTGGTTGTGTTTATAATTGTTAATCATCTGCTATTGATTAAATTTTATTTGTTCTAATATTTTGAAATAAAAGTAGTTTATCAAACATTTGGTTTAAATTAGAGGTGATAGTCGGATCGATTTTTGCCGATCCGAATCCGAGATTTTTTTTCCAGATCCGAATCCGATCCGATCCAATAATCCATTCCACATTTTATGCATTGCTTTACAGCAGGGGTGTACAAGGGCTATGACTAAAGGGGTGTAATGAAGGAATAATGACACATTTTCTAACCAAATTCTAGGCGGATATAAGAAAATATATTTCAAAAATGGTGGACGGAAATTGCAACCGGAAATGCCAATTTTCCACCATTTTGTTCTTAAAAACTCTTATTTCCGAACATTTAAAGCGTCAAAAAACTTAAATTTTTTTTGCAATTATTACTTAAAAATGTCAATTTTTCAGAGAGATGAGTTTCTCTACGTTTTTATGGAACAATCTTTTTCAAACCTAGGAAGATAAGTCATAAAATCTCGGATCTAAAAGGAGTTATTTAGGATGTCCAACTTGAACACCACTACTTTACAGTTTATATGATTAACTTTATTGAATAGAAAAGTAATTAAACCTAAGCTTCAGATTTCTTTTGGGTTTACAGTTTATAATTCAACTCATTATAGTTTCGGATTTTTTTTCCGGATCGGATGTGTCGATCCGATCCGATCCGAAATTCTCAATGCTCTGATCCGATCCGAGATTTTTAGCCAGATCCGAATCCGATCCGATCCGACTGTCACCTCTAGTTTAAATTTATAATCATTTTTAATGTAAAGGGATTAAAGGGTTTAGAAAGGGAATTTTAAAAATTTGAGGAAAGGGGGTGGAAAGGGAGTGAAAATCGAGATTGATTAAAGGGAGCAGCAAGGCACTGAATTTTAAATTTTTGCAAGACTAATCGAAACACATGTGTTCGCCATTATTATTTCATAATAATGAAGAACCGAAACATCACAGTTTGTGATTTGCTAAAGATCTGACTTCCAAGATAAGTTTTTGATTTATTTAAATTGTTCTAAACACATCTTTTAAGTCTATTTTAAAATTATATTAATTGAGTTTATTCCCCAAAAAATATATCATGATATTTCCAAGCTATTCAGAATGTACTAGATACTGAGAAACAAGTACGGAAAATATGCATTAAACTGCTAGACAGTTTCAAAATTTCTATATAAACTAATGAAAAATTGTTTTAAATATTTTCCTAACAATCAATTTTAAAAATTGATCAAATTCATTTATTGATCTTTAAAAGTTTAAACCACAATAAAAATCAAGATTTCAAACAAATTATTTGTTGTGATGGCTGTCCTCACCCTGGAAATTACTGTCTCATCAGAAGTAAGTTATATAAATTCATGGATGTGCTAGGTCCGAGATTTGTTCATTTTTGCCCATAGACTTTGAAAAATATTGTTCATTAAAAACTCAGAGAAACTGACTCCACTCGAAAATTGCCATTTTTCAGTAATAGGGGGCTAATAAATCCCCAATTTTATTCTTTATTTTTAAAAAATTAATTTTAAAAACACAAATAATGGCATAATGGTAGTTTATTTAAACTAATTAATGGTTAAAACTACTGGAAATTAGCCTATTTAAAAACAAAAGGCAGGAAAATCGCATTTCCATCCGTTATTTTGAAATATAAATAATATAGACTCCTTATATCCCCTAGATTTTGGCCTGAAAATGAGTCAAAATACCTTCTATATCCCCCTAGGATCGCTGACCTTGCTTCAGATATAAATTGCTTTATTTAAAATAAACCAAATCTTGTCACATAATTATTTAAAATTAATATAAGATGACAGGAACAGTTAAATGGTTTAATGTTGCTAAAGGCTACGGATTTATAGCCCCAGACGATGGCGGACCAGATATTTTTTGTGCACTTCCCTGCAATTCAATCAACTTGCATTAAAATACTTTATGAAGGCCAGAAAGTACAGTTTGAAGTCGGTCCAGGACCAAAAGGACCAACTGCTAACAATGTTGTGCCAATTTAATGGATTCAAAATAATAAATTGTCATTATGGTTGAATTTGAAATCGTAAAATTAACAAGATATTAACTAATAATTAAAAGATTCGGTTAAAAACAAGCTTGATAAAATTTATTATTCTATTTTTGAAACTAAAAATTAAAAATTTTAAAGTTAAATACAAGTAATTTTAAAAAAAATACTGGCTTGCTTATATTAGTTGTCAGTAAGTTTATAAAATTTTTAATTAAAAACATTATCGTTTTTAAAACAACGTTAGTATTAAGTGAACAACAATTATGAGCCGAAAAATAATAATGGAATTCAAATTGAAATTCAAAAATGTTTTTTCAGTCATTCAATGAAAAGGCGTCAACAGTTGTGTTACAAACAGAACTGAACAGAATAGGACAGGTATGCGATCTCCTTCTCATAAAATGGTAAATCCGTAAGACTTTTGCTCATTGTTTTCATTGTAGTCCAGAAATTGATCTCATAATTGACTGATGACTCGATAACCACAGATCGCAGATTTGCATCAAACAAAAAAATTTTACAAAACATTATATTTCCGAAACATAAACTGGGAGTCATTTTGTCAAAAGTTATTAATACATAAACAAATAGAAATCAATATTTCAAGAGGTTATCACATATTTTGCAAAAAAAATCAATACTTCATTGCCTGAGTAAATCAAAAGTCCTAAAACAGTAAAATATCTGCAATTTTGTTCTTTATTTTAAGCAGGGTTAGCCAAGGTCCGAAACTTTAGGGAAATCAACCATTTTCATTGTTTGTACATTTTTTGAATAAATCAAGATAACACACCACATAAAATGCAATTAGTAACCCCTGGCTATATTTTAAGCTGATGAAGGTATACAATTTGATAAATACATGCTTTTCAATGAAATCTCATATAATAATACACTTAACTCTGTCTAAATTCACACATTTGGGACCGGATTTTGAGCTATGTAAAATTATAAAATGTGAAATTAGACAATATGATTTAATAACATTGAATAAAAA
>JAQIWP010001821.1:0-13130 GCA_034695525.1 Euzetes globulus
ATTAATTATATCAGATATCAAATAATTAATAACTTTATATGTGTTACAAATGTATTAGTATTGAGATAATAAATTATCAAGAACAAAATTCATTAACAAAAATTAAAACTTTTTATTTAAACACAAATATGTTTTTGTTTATTAAACATTTATTAATTAAATAAAGTAATTGAAATATTTTACCATAATAAAAGCCACTTGATTATTTGTTAACTAAAATGTTATAGTTTAAATAAAATAAAATGATCATAGTTTCGACAATTATTTCAAGCAATTTGAGGAAAATCAAACTAATCAGAACTGAATTTGAGATTTTTTCTTCATTAGACTTGACATTCTCTGGCAATTTAATACATAAATCATATTTAAATCGAGACTTCATTATGTTTTTGATAAACAGCTTATCTATAATAATAATAAGAGACAAATAATACAGAAAAATGAAAGGAAAAAACAAAATTAATGACTCGTTATTTGAATATTCGGCTGAAAATTCGTTTGTTATTCAACTCTCCATACATTAGATTTGATGTACAAATAGTGTGTATTGCAGTTCAGCGCAAATCGACTTTTTATTGACTTATTTTATTATTAGTCGAATGCAAACAAATATATTCTTATTTTATCGTTTTTTCCTTTCCTTTCGTTTGATATTCTCTGCATTTTATTTCTCAAACTTGAGATCATTTTTTCTCTTCGGCCATAGAATCGAAGCAAATAGAGAGGGAACTGAACGCTAGAAATCTCATCAAAAGTGAGTGCATAAAGAGAAAGTGGGAGTGCATCAGTTCTGGCTCTTAGTCTCGATCTTATTTACTATATCTTCAATAGTTATGGCCATCGAATCGAGTGGCGTACCTCTTTGCTCAGTGATCAACAGACAAAATGTCACGTTTGGCTCCACAGTCCCTGAGTCCGCCTCTCAATTAGGACTCATTGGGTAAAAGTAACAGTAAAAACAGGCCGACTGAGTGGAACTGAGCGCTCCTCTCATCTTATTATTTATGGACACAATTTGAAGAATTCAAATCTAATGATTGAGTAGAAAAGAGAACTGAATGTCGGCGCTCTTCCAATAATCAGATCAAATAGACTTTTGAATTCTTACCCGATTTCACTGAGAATTTACACTATTTTTATTTTCCGATCAAATCTGTTCTTAACAAAACATCTCAACTCTGAACAAAATTTACATATTCGCCAATAATACTAAAATATAATATAATAATAATGCTGTTCCATATTTTCTGTATTTATTTGTCTCATCAATAATATGCCATCACTTGTACCCCAAGTTCTGGTCTATAATTTAGTTTTAAAATTGGTTTTGTATTAAACTTTTTTCATCGGAAATCTGCGACGAGTTTTCTATATTATTATTATTTATTCTTTTGAAGCAAAATATCTAATATTAAATTTTAAACTACATCTGGAAGGAACTACTTCTCCCTTCTCAGACTCTATATCTTTGTTGAGATAACAGATCATTAATCACCTAATTATTAGTTAAACTAATGACAAGTTAGCGAATCGCAAAACTTTTTCAATTCCTAAATGTATGCAAAGAAGAAAATATTCGGTGTTTTCAGTCAATATAAGCACTGATTAGAAAAACTGTTAGATTTCTCTAATCTGAAAATTGAAAAAAATTCATTTCAAACAAAATAAGAAAAATGAGATCAAAATATATTTTCTCTCTTATTAGTGATTATAGCTTCGAGTCTTTTAATTATTTAAGTTTTTCTTTGAGGCAAAAATCGTTTTCTAATTTAATGAAACAAAAAACTGAATTCAATATTTCATTTGAGAACTCATTTCATGTGTGAAAAAGAGAGTGAAATGAGAAATTTTACTCTATTTTCATGCATTGAATATAAAAAACGAATCAATAAATTCTTTTTAATTGATTTTTCACTTGAAATTCCTGTTTCGGAGCGAAAAACGTCAAAAAGCGATAAAAAATCCGTTTAAGTTTCGGAAGAAAAGCAGAAAAAGAGAAAAATGAAAATAAAATAGAAATAAGAAAAATCTATTTTCTTGATCTCAATTTAAAATGTCATAAATTTATTTAAGATTACATTTCTTTCGATATTTTTCTGCTGACAACACAAGACATACACAACAGACAAATAAAACGAATTAAATATAAAAGAAATATGTTTTGATTTTTTTTCAAAAACTCAAAAAATTTGTACGATTTGTATGATTTCTTTTGGTTGCCTTAGTTTTCATGTTTTTCCAACGAATTCTGTCTTCAGTTTTGTTTTTTTAGACAAATAATAAATGAGATAATTCATTGATTTGATGGTCAGCACAAGCCCTCCCTCTTCCAACCAGCACAGAGCGATAGTCTCTTCAAATATGAGGAGCGCTTCTCCCGGATGTTATAATTGTATTAACTCCTGAGGAAAGGCGTGTTTCCGAACTGTTTTTGTTGATTCAATGATCGCAAGAATTATAGCCAACGATTGATGTATTGATGTCTACAATAACTGAACACAAAATTGAGAGTTCAAACAAAAAAAGCCATACATTCTTTGAGGTCACTTGACTTATGAGTTGGGGCGTCGATACAGTGCCCGACACACCACCGACTCCTAAATGAAGTTGTCGTTCATTTTTACATTAATTCAAAAACAGTTAATTAGTTCTTACAGACTTCCCTCACAACAAGTTGAGCTCAGCGTAAAGTAGTGAGGCGTCCTCTGGCCATACAATTCTGTGCTATTCCAAGTGGTTCTTCCAAACCAATAAAATCGCTAAAATATGCCCAAAAACTATCCAAAGTGTTGGTAAAAGCAGATATGGAGAAAATTTTAATTTAATATCGATTTAGATAAGACACTAATTAATAGATAACTGATTCGAAGCAATAAATTTTATTTCAAGGATTTTGATCAGGAATTCGATAATTTATTAGCTTGTTACTTATATATTACTTATATTTAGTTTTTTTTAGAAATTTTAATCTAATCTTATGTTTTAAAATTGGAAAAATACAAATTATTTTGCAAATGATTTTTTTTGAAAACCCGCTTTTACAATTTAAAAATTTGCTAATCCAGTTCCATTATCACCTATAAACTCTCTTTAAACTCACCTTAACACTAAATAAACGCTTAAATTTTTAGTTTGTGATGGAAATTGAAAAAAAAAACTATTTCATGGTTTAATTCATTTATAAAATTCATTTCCACTCAAACATTATTGTAATGCAAATGATTTGAACTGCGATTTGAATATATTGTTCGACAGAATAATTGCGTGAATTGATTGCAAATCCATTATAAAAGAAATAATTTACACAATCATAATACTAATAAACCTCTATTAATTCAAAATTGGAGCTGAAGTTTCTGATTTTCACTCTAATCTAATTCTGATCTTCAATTCAAATTCAAAGCCTTTGAAAACATTGAATTCTATTGAAAAGCATAACAAAAGAGCCTTTGAATCAATAATTAGCGTAAAATACATCAATTGATAAAAGTTTTTAATGAAAGAAGTTTTGATTTTTTTAAAAATATGAATTCAAAAACTGTTTTCAAATGAACGGTAAGTGTTTTGTTAGGAAAACACATACCTGGTTCGTGTTTTGACATAAGGAAAAGCGATTGGTTTTGGGTTGAGTTCAATGTAACCCTTATTTAATACAATAGTTGTGTCAAAACTTCGCTTCAAAAGTATATTCACTTCAAAAGTGTGTATAATTTAATTGAGCGCTGGTTTTCAGAAAAACTCCCGAAATGTTATTCGAGATTTTAAAATACAATTACCAATTGAAGGGACTGCCAATTATAGGAGCCGTCGATTTATGCATAGCAGACAACTTACATAACAAGAGATCAAACAAATTCCGACACCGGTATAGATATGCTGGCCTTTCATTCAATCGAATCGACGCCAAAATACTTTACAGCATTATATAACTCGATATTTCGGTCACATCTGCTTTTATGCGTGAGTCAGCACCCGATCCAAACCCTGGTGAATAAACCTGAACACTGATTATACCATTTTCTATCTCTTTTTATAAAAACAATTTTTCATATTTTTTGGCTCAAATTTGATAAATATTTTATTTCATTCTTAGACATTAAATGCATTTAAAATCTAAATCTATTAAAACTTAAATTCATTAAAAAAATGTAATTTCATTAAATATTTTACTTTAGTATTAATAAAATAAATATCATTTAAGAATCATTTCTAAAAGTTGATGAAAACCTGTCGAAAATTCTTAAGTGTCTTTTAAACTCTGGGACTTTATTTTGAGCTCAATCTTATCCTCTTGGTCATTAGGGTCCCTAAACTTCAGATTTGGCGATTCAAGTCTTAACTTATTGCCGTCGGGGTCGAGAGTTTCGTCCTGTGCCGGTTGGCCTGAACTATATCGCTTGCATTTATATGCGGCCAGAATTAAATATATCGAAGAATCTATAAATCCAATAAAAGCAGACAGGATCATCCATCCACCCAGAGTGGCCATCCATGAAGACATTATCAGGTAATTAATGGTCCAAGCTGTATAGAAAACGCATTCCATTACAAGCCATGGAATGTTGGGAAAAGCTTCGACCAAATGAAACAAATAAAACAGTAATGAAAATAACTGAACGGCTGCAGAGACTAACAAAATGACCACGAAATAGAAGTTTGAGACACATCTGACAGTTTCCTTCACATCTGAACCTGATTCTTCATCTGAGAACTGACCCATGTTTTTATTTTCAGTTTTGTTCACACTTATATCAGTAGTGACTGGACTTTCGGGTTCTCTACATCCGCCCAAAACAATGAACACAATGAGGAGTAAACTCGAGACTAAAATGAATATCTCAGAATAGGCGGAACAGGTCTGTATGGCTTTCCAGTCGAATCTTATCTGTTTATATGTATCATCTCTTTTAAAGTTGCTGGGCTTTCCTCTGAAACCAATTGGAACGAATTGTTGCTGTACATCCTGACCATTGCTTTTCTTTTCTTCTTTATCTGATTTCTCTACTTGTTCAGTTTCAAGTGAGGTATCGCTTTTGTCTTCGTCAGACTTTTTCGTCTTCTTTAAACTCATTTTGGATCAAAACAGTATTGAAAAATATTGATTATTTCAAATGTACTATTTAACTGAAATCTCGCGACAAATCATTTTTTCCTTGAGTGAATTTTTCCCATAAATTTTGGGTTATTTCCTCTCCAGTTGTGAGGCTTTTGATTATTAGGGAAGAGTTCTAAAAATTAATTAAAATTATAACACATCTCTATTTTGGATGAGTTACTGATTAAAAATGCATTTTATTCATTGTTTTTATCTTTAAGACATCAATTGTAAGCCTTAATGACTCCTTTCATGGATTCAAATCAAAGTCTATTGTTTTTTCAGTCAAATGATTTGTAAAAGTGAACACTCCTTTTTATTGAAGAATAAGAAGGCTGTGCACTCTATGCAAAATAGCTGTCAATAGTAACAGTGGGCTTCCAATTATATACTCAAAAACGGCTTTTCTTTTAAAACATGAATACAAAAATTCTGTCGATATCTTCGAAGGTCATAATCCACGATGATATCAATCAAAACATTTTTCATTGTTTCCAAACAACCTTTGAATGAAATTAGTATTCAATATATGAGTTCAGGAAATTCTGATCCGACAAAGATTTTCGCAGTGTTTCACAGTCTTCATTCAAAATCTGATTTTACTTTCTATTCGTATAATTTTGTTTCAAATGTTTTTAGAGTAATATTTTTAAGACACAAATCTTAAATATTTCATTTCATTTGACAAAAAATGATTTTTCTTTACAGTTTCGGTCACGGATTGTCAACTCAAAGTGATCACAAAGAGATTGGTACATCATAAAGGATGTAGATTGTTGACCTTGGTTATCATACCTGGATAGTAATTTTTCTTATAATTTTTTGTTGCTAGAACTCTCTAAATCCAAGAGATTTTTCTAATGTTTTCAAATAAATAGTGATTTTAGGATAACTGGCCATCTGTCTGTCTGTCTGTCTTTGCATACAGGATCAATCTGTCTCTGCAATATTAAAACCTTGATCTTGATCTTGAAGGCTTAACGTAACTCTTGATTTAAGGATGGACTTACAGCTAACAAGTAGTCTAATGTGTAATCCTCTCAAAATTAACTACAATTTTAATGAGAATTCATTGACAGTTAGTTTACTATTGGTTGTAAATTTTGAAAAATGATTTGCATGAAAATAATTTTAGATTAGAGCTATTTTTAATCTACTCTGGAATGATATAATCGTTATAATGATTGCGGATTTTCTGTCTGATGATTGATTGAATAGGAAATTTGTTTTTTCCTTGCAATCAACTCCTGGGATATTAGGAGAAAATAGTTGAGACGTTTGACTAATATGTTTGTTGCCATCAATTAATATGATTGCTATCATTGCCATCATTGCTATGACTTTCAAATAACAGTGAATTCAGCCATAAATTGAAATAATTTTCACATTAATTCTCAATTAAAATCTTTAAATGAAATCTTTAATCATTTATTTAATCAAAATATTCTGTTCGGCCATAAAAAACACAAAATTACAGACTTTCTTCCAGACAATGATTAATGTCTTGTAAACGATATGAAGTACTGAATGTGATCACTGAACGGCTAAATAACTCAATTTATTTGTGATTCTGTATTTTGGCTTCACTTTCAAATTACTGAACGAAGAACTCATTAAAATTGTTGTCCGAATCTTTTCCCACTAATCCCCAAAAATGATTAAAAACTCGATTCTTATCGAAAACGGAAAAAGAAAATCGAAGAAAATATTCAGAGAAAGGAATGAATGGGAAAAAAGATAAATGATAAAAAACAAACGCAGAGCCCAACGAAATCCGTTTTTGACCAAAATTGATGAATTTGAAGGATTACAGGAATAACATAACGATTGTGAGGCCCAGCGCCTAAACCATAGCCTGAGTTGTGGCCAATTCTTAAATGAATCGAACAAATTATATAAGAATCGAATGCAATAGAGAAGTGCAGCCCATGGCTGACAACGTGCACAGAATTTGATGCTCATTAAGCGTTGTGCAGACCAGACCTGAAGACATAGCGGACACTCCAATAGTGGCTCTCATTTGATTTGATTGAGTACAGGACTGACAATCATGTAATTGCAATTTCAACATTACATTGACTGCACTCATGTCATCAAACTGTGTATCAAAACATTTGTCAAACTTTTTCGTCTATTTGACGACTAAATGCTTCGAAACTAAAAGACTATTCATTAAAAAAAATTGAATCTCATTTGAAGAAAGCGATAGCACAGAGCGGTCGACGATCGCGTGATTGTCATCGAATTTGTTGTTAAATTGAGATCTCTTTATGCCTAATGTTAAGAATTGGGAGTATTTCCACATTTTTACCATTAATCAGAGGACAACAGCCATATCTATGATTCATTTCTAATAATCGGTTGCATAGAATCACATATTTTTCCGTTGATTTCAAACTTAGTTTTGTTCAAAGTATATGATATCTGCCATAAAACTCGATTTGTCAGAAAACAATTCTGCATCACATCAGACATCAAAATTGAAAAATAATGTCTAGAATAACAAAAATAGACCGAATTTCCGCAAAAACTTCTTTGTTTTTCTACTCCGAATTGGATTTCAATTAAAACATTTGGAAAATGGATTATTTGTAAAAATTTTGCACTAATTTTGTAATGCATTTAATGCTATTAGGATTTCAGTGATTTTAATTGATAGGATGTGTAAAAATTTTAGACACAAAATAGATTAGAGAATAATTATAGAAAATGTAATAATTGCCAGAATAATAACAAATCGGGTCAAACACATGCATCTAATTGCACTTTACTGAACACAGAATTTTTATTCTGCACTGAATTCCTAACACTTTCCCTAAATTTTAATATATTATATAAATTATCCTCAATTATTGCGACACTACTTTGTAATGAATGAGTCCAATAGTTTGAACGCTATTTTCAAAACACAAACCATTTTTCAAATTTTGTGAACAATGTTTCAATTTATTTGTCCATTGGTTGCATGTTTTCATTTATTAAGTAGATGCAATCGTTATGGGCTTTTTTTAGATTTTCTAGTTAATTATTTTAAATTCGATCATAACCAAAGTTTTTGTGCCTGTATCAAATTGGAAGACTCGAATCTCAAAATTACATTCTATTTAATAGTACTCAACTTAAAATTAAACAGAAAACTTAATAATTAAAATTCAAAATTGAGCTTTATTTTGAAAAATTAATGAATAGATAATTTAAAAATATCCTGAATTTTCAAAGATAAATTGCTTTACAGTGATATTCAAACAACTATCATGCATCTTTTATGCTATTTTTAACGATACACCATCTATGACATTGTAAACCAAAGTGTCTTTTAACATATCTGTTAACTAAAGTCATGTCAAGAGATTAACACTAGATTTAGATTCATATACAAAACAGAATAGAAAGTTAATATTAATTATTCAAGATAATATTTTAAATAAAATTCCAACACTTAATTTAAATTCCGGTGAAATTCACTTTTTCAATACAAAAATGTGTATTAAATTCTTTGAAAAATTCATGAATTGATTTTTAAACTTAAAATTTGTGATTTGTTTCTGAAAAATGTTTTCGAAGCAAATGTTCCTGGCAACAAACTTATCATTAAAACAAATCCTTCTCAGAATAAATCTAAAAGCAAACACATTATTCGACTCCAAATTCAATATAACTGTAGATTTGATATTAAAAGAAAACTGTATATAAATAGTGATTAGCGTTCAATTCAATTACTCTCTCATTACGAGTAAAGGAGAAGTCAGTTATTATTCGACAGTTATTACCGGTTATAACAATTCAATAAACGAAATCTTAGGCTTTTTATTTGATTTGTGTCTCGCAAATCATTGTTTTTCGTCTCACGTATCCATAGAAGTCATCTTTGATAATATCAATCGTGTGTTGACTCATAACAGTCTAATACTATTCAATTGTTTGAGTCCATTACTATTTAACTGTAAGTTTAACCCATTTCTCAGGAATACTAAATCTATAAAACAACAGAGCCATCAAACAGTTGTGCCACTTGTTATACCTTGATACAAGAAATCATCGAATCACTAATCAGTTATCTCTCTAAATATTGCGAAGAAATAATGAAAAATAAAAATCGATTTGTTGCCAAGCATAAATGGTCGATCAATACAGTTGTTATTAAGGTTTCAAATTGCGGCCCATTTTTGTTCATAGCTCACAATTTAACGCTGAATTTCAATTAACTTTTTAACACAAATTTAAACTTAAATTCTTAGATTCTTTTTAATATCTTCTTAAGGCTATCGGAATAAAAGTCCGTTTCAAATAACCTGGTTTTGCGAATCAGCCATAAAATGATGTTTGATTGCAAACATACGAAACATTTTTAATCTGAGAGTAAGGTTTGGGGGAAACTGTCAACAACTTCTGCTCGACTCTCAGGTTTCATAAATATAAAAACCTATAAAATATATATTAGAAAACGAGAGAAAAATATACAGAAAAATGTTAAAAGTCCGCAAAACATAGGAATCGTTTTATAACTTTTAAATTGATGTCTATTTTCTCTGACAAACGAAAAATGTTATCAATTGAATAAAATGGAAGTTTGCTTCGAAGCCAAACTTCAACTCTAGTTGATTAAAGTTTTCATTTTTATCAAATCTGTCGAAGAATAAAGAGTTTTGTTTCAAATATGGCTAAAACTCTTGAAGTGATTTCTAGATAATTAGCTGCAATCAAACAAGATTATTCCCAAAACGTTCTAAATGAGTTGAAATTAGGTCTAAAGTCAAATAATCGATTCGTTTTTGTGACTTTTAGCAAAATCTGTGGTTCTATTCAAAGGATTTGCGGATATTATTTGACTCATAATAATGTTCACTGAATTTAAGTCACGATTCTATCTGTGATTAAGTTATGATTCACTGCTAATGATTTGTCTGATTTCTAATGACAGACACTTTGATTAAATTATTCTCCATTTCAAACATTCAATTAATTGAGTCAAAAATTTCAAAATTAATCTCAACTTTAAGACTTGGTTTGAATTTTTCAAACTATTTTTAACTGACAATCACAGATTTTTTTCCCTTAAATTAATGTTTTATTTCTGGCTTTTGATATTTAGGTGATAGTCAAGGTGGGTGGCCAATTAGACAAAAGATAAGCAAGCACACCTAACTTGCTAGCTTCTATGCGTTTATGTCTTATTTCACAGGCCATGGGAAAAAATTTCAAAGTCATTGATTATTTCTTGAATTTTAGCTTGATTAAATAAAAGGATAAATAGCCTATTATTCAACGTAATATGGTCCAGGATAAGAATAATCAGATAAACCCTTTGCTCATCTTAGAATAAAGTTAAAGCCAAGAAATTAATAGCTTTGGCGAAACAACCCCCTGGGAATTTTTAATTCAACAAAAAGATAGTCAGAATAATTCGGGAAACTTTATAATTAATTAATAAATGGTCGGGTAATTCATTTGATATAATAGCTCTCATTAATAGTTGAGTTTGAAATTAAAGTAAAACTGAACCTGTTCGCTAAGTAATATGAGAGACAACATTTTTCATCTGTGATGTAGACTTGAAACCAAGGAATTTGTTTCCATAGTTCTTTAATTTTTCACTCGAATTAATGGCATTTTTCTGTACTTTCTGATTGGAATTCGGAATACTTTTTATAATGACCCAGGCGTTTAGATTAAACGTTCCATGTTTTATTTTAGTTATTTGTTGACCCAAAGAGTCAAAAATGAATAATTATCAAATCATCAAGCAACTTTAATCTAATTATGAGGAACTCATTTAATATTGAAGATGGAAATCAATATCAGGCGAAAATCATTAGTCAGACTGGGTTTGACGAACAGGATATACCCCACACTAATTTGGTCTGATTTAATGTATCACTTTATTTGGTTCACAATCATTCACGAAATGAGAAATAATCTTGAATTCATTGTTGGAAATAATTTTCTAGATCAAATAAGCCTTAACTGAACCGAGAATAAAAATGAGGAAAGTCATATATTATGCATAACAAAAGTGTCAACAATTGCAAAATCAAGACTTATATAAATCTGAGGGAAAAAAATAATCCTCAGCTTATGTATTATCCTATTGTCAACGTGTGTTGAGCCCGAAAATGAGGTAATTTTTGCGATAAGCTCTTTGTTGGCCATCACTGTATCGCTGAAGACCTGTTCATATTTGTATGAATCGAAGCATAAAAGTTTCAATAAAAGTCATTTATTTATCATATCTACGAAACATTTCAAAAACAGAATAATGTAAACCATTGTATGAAATCATAATTCATGTAATTATTAATTAAATTCAGAATATTTTTATCGATCGCCAAACAAAAGCACAAACTTTTCATTTTGACGAATAGTATTATTTGTGATATCACGCAAAGACATCGCTTCGGATAATGACTTGTATTTAACTTTAAATGTCATTGAATTATATATTATTTTATTATTTATTCTTCAGATTTGATTTAAGAATGATATTAAATATTCATTACTTAATTCAAAAATCCATTAAAATTCTTACTAGCTTTGAATTAAATCAATTTACTGTCACTTCAATGTTTTATTGACAGACAATCGGTTTAACATTTCATTTATGAAATACTTTTGCATCGTATTTTAAATTATTGATGCAACATGGCCATCCAAAGCTATCATCAATTTTTTCCGTATAAATGACAGGAAATTCTTATTAAATAGAAATACTTATCCTGATTAGACCACAGACTTTAGTTTGTCACAAACTGTAACATGGTAGACAAGTACTAGGATAAGTCTTGATTTTCTATTTAAATTGTGATACCACGACTAAACAGCTCTTTAATCAAATTCTTATTATTTTATTAAGTTATAAAATGTTGCATCTTTGATAGATTACTGCCGAATGTCCTTTTAAGTTATGAATTCATTGAATAATTTACTTTCACTCAAAGTCTGATTCTTAGTGACAGCAATCGGTATTCACTTCAATCAACAAATAATAAAATTGTTTAGTTTTTCAAAATTCGTTTTGAAATTTCATTCACTTTTTTAAAAAAGCAAACTTCTGTAAAACTGAAATGTGCTTGTCATTTATTTTTTTTAGTACGGAAGTGTATAAATTTTACATTAAATGGAAATTTAAATATTATTCATCAGTTATATTTCAAATAACTTATATTTATAAAAAAAATATTTGAATGTAAAAGTTTATATCGAAATTATTAACTCTTAATTTCATCATAAAATTTGCCCTCAAAAGGAGATTTTAATTTCCAATAATTACCGAAATTCATCTGATTTGCATAAAAGTATATTTTTATTGTTGTTTGACTAACTGTCCATGATAAACTACTGACATTCCTCAACATTTGATATTCACTGTTTCGTATTTTACGAATATTGATTATGTAATAAAGTGAGCGATGGACTGACCAAGCTCCGCTGCAGACTTGATAATTCGAAACGAATCTATTCTATTTAGGAATTGCTTAAATTTTTGTGCTGTTTCTGCTTCAGAGTCAGGTCCATTAGGACTATATATGGATCAATTGCTCAGATATCATAAAAATTTGGTTTTAGTCGAATGAAGTATTTTGTTATTTATGTCTAATTTGGGAGCATTTGTGCAATAGTTGGCACAGGCATTGGCACAGACACTGTCGGCATTAGTAATGTATTTGTTATGCAAGTCGTGTCACATTTATATCGTTTGCCAAATATATAGTCCTTTAATATAACATTATATTCCATAAGAATATTGTTTTGCACTAATAATACACACAACAAGGCGTTGGCTACACATCGGACTAACATCAGTCGAGTCCAGATCAGAGCCAGTGTTGCACACAATCGGCCACCACTATCTCTATGGCAACAAATACCAGAAAACATTATCTCAAATATAAAATAGAGTCAAAAGAAAGGCAAAAACCGAGGAAATCGTCACGTTTCTCGCTCTCACCTCTTGGTTTGACATAATTGAGTTATTTAGTGAAGACACTTATCCAACGGAACACTCAGTTCTCTCTCTCTCTCTCTCTCTCTCTCTCTC
>JAQIWP010001822.1:0-13130 GCA_034695525.1 Euzetes globulus
TTTAGGCGAAGTGGTACATAAATTTTAGGCGAAGCGGGTTTAGGCGAAGTGGGATTAGGCGAAATGGGGTGACAGCTAAATTTTGAATCAAACCAAATTGGTTTAGTAATCACCAGAATTTAAGTTCCAGTTTAAGGGGAAATTTTAAAGCACTAAAATAGTCAATTATCTTGGATAATTAATCAAGGTCTATTTCCTCTCTGCCTTGAACTCATTGGGTATAACTAATATTTTTTCTCTGTCTTAAAAGTAAAGTTAATATAAGTTGTGAGTTATTTTGATTTTGTAAATTGTTAGAATATTGCAGAGGTGCGCAAGGTCTGTAACCCTAGGGGGATATAGCGGGGGATAATGACTTATTTTCAGAACAAAATCTAGGGGGATATAGAAGGTATATTTCAAAAATGGTGGCCGGAAATGGCGACTGAAAATATATTACTGAATACACTTCGTGAATGTAGTGAAAAAGCTGTAAATCATTTGTTTTGAGCAGATGATTGACCAAATCTCTATTATCCATGCTCCTCAGTTTCAAGAGGCTTTTCTGGTTTCTATTGGGGCCCAGAGAACGAAAAATTGTTTTCTTGCGATACTCTGAATTTGAGACCAAATTTATGAACTAATATGAAGTAACGACAGTAGAGAACAACCATCTGTTGGCAAAAATCAATTAAGAAATATTTCAAAATTAATTTCAGTTATAATTCTGACCCGGCTCAATAAGGGAAAGCTCATGACAGCCAAAGATGCCATACTTAGACCAATACTTTTCTTACTGCTCAGTCTCTCGAAATAGGTTTGAACTTTCAACTTTAGTCTCAGTTCAGACGATCGTCTTCTAAGACTCCATTGAATTTTCGATAATATTTTACAATTTTTATGCATTTTTAATGAAAGAGAGGCTAAAAAATATTGTAAACCAAAGAGTAGAGTGCACTCAATCACAATAACAAAGCCATAGAATATTCTCATTAAGGGATCGATGTCCTCGAAGAGGAAAAGGTGTAAAAAGATCAGGCTCATCGGATACAAAGTCAATATGAAGGCAAAGTTTAGGTCACCCCACAGTTTACTAATAAGCATCAGTTCGTGACTATATTGGGTGTGCTCTTCAATAAATTTATTGATCAGTGCAACCGATCGCCAATATCTTAATGTATGGGAAGAGCACTGACGTAAATGACCGTTGATTTGATTGATCCGCAAAAGCATATAATAGACGAGAGTCAGTGCAAAGCCGGTCACCACAAAGGTGTCCAAATAGAAGGAGTAAATGACTAAAGTTGTCATCAATTCCGGTATTATTGCAAACAATAATTGATTGAAAGTATAAAATCTGACATTAAATTCGATATATATTAGAGCCGTTAAAATGGCTGTAAGAAAAACTGTTAAAAAATTTTAATCGATTCAATTGAATACTTACGCAAATTAATGTATAAAATGCTAAAAAGATTGTAATTCATTCTTGTGAAAAGTATCAGCTTAGCCATACTCTTTTGGTTCAGGTTTCTAAAGTTCACTGGTACATTTTGCGACCTTTTTGAATTTCGTAAAAAATCAAATAGTTCAAATATGACAAGAAGAGCAGGACTATAATCCAGGTGAAGTTTGTAATTCAAGACCAGTCCGAATATCAGTACTAATAACATAAACAAATTATTAAACTTATAAATACCGCCATAAAAGATCGACAAATCAAATAAATATAATTTTATTTCATAATCGAATTCAACGAATAAATTGATAAAATATTTAATGAACAGAATTAGATAAAGAATCTGGATTATTTTGCTTATCAAAATTATTTTAGGCTTTTCTTGATTATTGATTCGCCTCTGAAGACAATCTAAATAGAAATCAATGACTGGATTTCTAACAAAATCAAGTTTAGTCAAATTTTCATCCATTTTTGCCTGGAATAAATGTTAAATACAAGAACTATTGCATTGATGACTATCTGAAAAATTAAGTCGAATTGTATTAATAAAATAGAATTAATAGAAATATTGATTATTCAACAAAAACAACCTTGAATTCTAAATTGAAAAATTTCGTGATATCAAAATTATTTAAATGTTTGTCAAATGTTTTTTTAATTCAAATAGATTATCGATTTTTACATTCAAATATATAATAATAATTATAGATGAGTACCTGTGTCGCCATTTCTGTCCGCCATTTTTTAAATATCCCCTCCCTGTATCCCCACCTAGTTATGTCATTATCCCCTCTATATCCCTCTAGGGTCACTGGCCTTATGCATCCCTGATTAAGACCTAGAGTTAATATCAGATATTCAAGGTCAGTGTCTCTAGAAGCATAGGGAGTATAGTGACTCATATCCAGGCCAAGATCTGAAACGACTTGACTCGACTCGACATTAGTAATGACCTTCAACTCTATTATAGCCTTTAATATCTATTATTAATTATCATTTACTTTTGTTGACACCTATTATTTGGTTCTACTTTTCCTTTGTATTAATGCTTTTTTTTGTATTTCTAAGTCAGTTATTATGTTACTGATCTGTAAAGTTGTCTCAATTCTCAATAAAGTGTTCTTTTGTGTTTGAAACACGTATTCTTATTATTCCGATTCCGAGGAAGGAATCACAGACAAGGAGAAGAGAACAACCGTTTGGTCGAACGCAACTCCGGTCTTAAACAGCACTTCCACTGCACTCTAGTATTCCTTCGGGAGTAACAGTTGTGAGTTAGGCCTTGTATTAGGAGCTCAAACCGTTACAGATCTAGGGAAATTTAGGGAGATGATGCAAGAAGAATAAAGGCTAATCCAAACATGCTAATTAGCTAGTTGTGTGCGCTTGTTTGACCCTGATTTTTTTATACTTTTACCTTCAATAAGGGCTAATCCAAAACATGCTAATTAGCTAATAGTTTGACAAGTTATAAAGTTGTCAACCTTGGCGCGGGTCAACCACCTTTTTAATTAGGGTTAATCCAAACATGCAAATTAGGTAGTTGTGTGCGCTTGTTTGATCCCGATTTTTTATACTTTTACCTTCAATAACAAATTTAAATACCTTTAGGCTATCAATTAATTGGCTGAAAAATATTTTAATTCATTTTTGGCTACATTTTTTGTTTACTAGCATTTAAACTATACAGATTAGACTAATTTACTAATGGCTCTGATTTTTAGCTAAATTACAAAAAAATCACTTTAATTTGTTATTGAAAGTAAAAAGTAGAGTAAAATTAAGGGTCACCTGTAGTAGACCTGTTGAGCGCGCCCCAATTTTTTTCCGTGAGATTTTTGGACACGAATTCAATGCAAAGCTTTTCCAAATCAATTAGTTTTTCATTCATTACCTTTTCATAGACTGAACACACATTTGAAAAATCGATTCTGTTTTATATATTCTAAGCAAAGTTCTTGGAGTTCCTTCTCGCCATAAATTTCGGCCATTTTAAACAACTCGGAACAGTTTTCTAGGTTCACTTCAGGTGTCTGTCCGTAAAGATGTGATGGATTTTATTCGGATTTCATTTGTGTTTCCATTTTTGAACTGTTTTTCACATTTTTGCCAAAACGTATTGTTTCTGATCTTCAAAATAGTTTTGTGACAATAAATGTATTTGTCGTCAAAAATCAGTTTCAGATCAGTCTTCCGAATTATTGAAAAGTTGGATCAAAACCTTCTGAAAGACTTTTAATAAGAAAACTTCATAATCGATGTCACTTATTAATAACATTAGAGAACCATTTGGTTGGCAATACCTTATGGCTTGCATTTCATCATTTGATAAGATATTTTTTAGAACTGTTGACTTCTTTCTGAATTTTAAAGAGTATATATACGGGAAAAAATTGGTGCGCGCCCAACAGGTCTACTACAGGTGACCCCTAATTTTACTCTACTTTTTACTTTCAATAACAAATTAAAGTGATTTTTTTGTCATTTAGCTAAAAATCAGAGCCATTAGTAAATTAGTCTAATCTGTATAGTTTAAGTGCTATTTAGACGAAAAATGTAGCTAAAAATGAATTAAAATATTTTTTAGTCAATTAATTGATAGCCTAAAGGTATTTTAATTTGTTATTGAAGGTAAAAGTATAAAAAAATCAAGGTCAAACAAGCGCACACAACTAGCTAATTAGCATGTTTGGATTAGCCCTTATTCTTCTGATGCATATCACTGTTTAATATATTTAATTTGATTTGATGTCAAACAAAAATTGAGGTGGGGCCTAGAAACACCATTGAAATATTTTTGGCATATTTATTTATTGGAATAAATGTAAATAGCAAGGGCTTCGTTTTTCAAAAAGGGTTTATAATATTTTGAAGTATACATAACTGAATTTGTAGATTCTAATTCAGAGTGTCTTTTACATTTAAATGCAAAATTTATAATAAACAATAACTTAATTTCAAACTCTGCTTAATTTATAACGTAGTGTTTGAATATAAGTTGAGCATGCTAATAAAACGTTTAGAATATTTTTAAAGTCAAGTTTTAAAATTAATAAATAATTTAGATATTTGAAAACTTTATTGAAATTGTTGCAGTCTCTATTTTTTCTGCAACCTTTTATATTAAATATTTAAGTTTTTTAACTAGTTTGAAAGGTAATTTCATTCCACCTCATCTCAAGTAGCTTTAACAAAGGGGGGTTTCTTAGGTAGTGGTAGCGGTGGAGTGCCACAAGAAAATTAGGTCAACCACTTTAGTAGAGTAAAACATTTTATTTTTGAATGCAACATTTTGGTAATTGTTTCATCCCTCTTGTTTCAGCCCTTATTACTGATTATGGATAATCATCTTGTTGTTGACGAAACTTGCTAGACAATTTGTGAACCAAGATGAAGAATCGCAAATATTTGACTACAATCTATTAAAATCAACAAAGAACATTGCAATAAAACATTTCTTCAAACTGGGTTGACTCACTTTATAGAAAAGAGGGTAAGTCATGACAAGGCCACCCAAAGTTACCCCGATCTTCTTTTTACCGCTTAATCTTTCAAAACTGACCAAAAGTTTGATTTTATTTCTTATATGAAATCCATTGACTCTCCACTGAAGGCGCGACAGATTTGAACACATTTTATGCACTTTCTTACAAAACGAGGCATAACTTAACTGAAGACCAAATAGAGGTAAATCCTGACAGAATACAGAAATGGCCCAGAACAATCTCAAATGTAGTTGCATGGGCTCAAACAGTATTTGGTGCATTGCAGTTAAATTGGTTGGAAAGGTAGTGATCAAGAAAGTTAGGTAGATATTTTTCCAGTGCCTATTATAGTCCCATATTTGCAGACAAAAGCGGTTGTGCTCTTCATTATACCTTCTCAGAGTGATAATAATTTCACTTGGTGAGCTACTTAGCTTGCTAACTCTCTCAATTTCGCTGTTGATCTTATTGATTCTCATATGTTGATGAAAGGAGAGAACCATAACGAGGGAAGCGGCGACCATTGCGTCCGTAAAGAAGGCATAAAAGGCAGTGATTGCCGTCAGTTGAAAGAAATATGACATCAAAAACTGATTCAATGTATAAAACCTGATGTTTACCACCAAAATGATTGCTGACATAAATATGACTAAAGAAATAGGATTTCAATTATAACGAGTGACAATTATATGTCATTAAGACATACCCATGGTGATAAATAGGATTGTGAATACGAAATAAAGAAATTTTGCAAACTTTATCACATTATTAATAATTTGATTATCTGATTTTTTGAGAAAAATGGTCCGGAGTAATGGCCTTCTGGTCAGTTCGAAGAGTTGGAGCCATTCTGGTGTGTCCTTAGGTGTGAACAGTCTTAGCTTAATATTCAGGATGACTCCAAAAATTGATACAACTATCAGAAATATTTTGTTATACTTTTCAATGCCTCCCAAAAACATTGTGATATCAAATAATAAGAGTTTTGTTTCATAACTGAATTTGATTCCAAAAGTCAGACTGTATTTTACAATACAAACCAAATATGATATTAGTGTGAAATAGTTGATGAAAACTGTGATTTTATTTTCTCGCTGTTCACGTCGTTTCTTAAAACCATTTAAATAGTAATCTATCAGAAAATTCTTCGCTATTTTTTTGTTTCTATTCTTTTCGATTACATTTCGGCCGACTTTTGCCCACATTTTCGGCTCAAATAATTCAAATTCTACTGACTGTATGTCAGAAACTAGGTTAGACTTTATGTACAAATGAATCTAGCATAAAAGCAATTTGTCTATAAAAACTTTGGTATATAGTGTAAGCGCCGAACCTTGAGAATAGAGCATGAAACTGGCAGGCGCAAGGCTCGGCCCTTACCTTAATGTCTCTGTTTTATAAGACATCATAATTAATCATATTTTATGATTTAAAAAATTTGTCAGTTTGGACAGCCATCATATTTTATAAATGATTTAAAAGCACGAAAGCTATAAAAATTCAAAAACCAGGTTGCCAATAGGTTTTTTTTGTTTTCCAAGGTAAATTAAATTACCCAATCCCCCACCCCCGGGAGCTAAGCGAACAGGCAAATTTTTAGAAACATTTATGAAATCTTGGTAAAATTAGATAATTTTTGCTAATGAAGGCCTAAATTTAAAAATGTTTGAAAATGGCAGCCTGGAAATGTCAGCCATTTTGTAAAATAGGCTAATTTTAGTATAATTTTATTGAGGCTTAAAATGGCGGGAAATAAGTCTATTTTAGGGACGAAAAAATAGCCTCTAATTGCGGTTTTCTGTGGTTTTGACTTTTGAATAAATATAAAATTATACCCGATTTTAGAGATTTTGGCAAAAAATGCACCCTTGGAAAAATTTTGATTGGCCATCTCTGATCAAATGTAATTTTATTTATTTCTTAAAACTTTATGGTATATAACAGAGTTGGCAAAGAATATTAAAGTAAGTATGGATAATTATCCTGTTGCTGGCGGAATTTCGCTGACATTTTATGCAATAACAAGAAAAATCGAAGATATTTAACAACAATCTGAAAATTAAATGGAAATATTATGAGAGAATGATCTTGATTATAACTGAATTATAAATGTACCATATAGAAAAGAGAAAAAGTCATTACAAGTGCGCCAAACGTTATGCCGATCTTCTTCTTACTGCTCAATCTCTCAAAAGTTGCTAGAAGTTTAAATTTAGTTCTCATACGAAAGGGATATCCATTGACTCTCCATTGAAGGCGCAAAAGATTTGGACACATTTTATGGACTTTCTTACAAAACGAGGCATAAATCAGCTGAAGTCCGAAAAAGACAAAGTTTAGGCCAAAGGCAGCACAAGTCCAAAACAGCATTAAATGCAGTTCCATGGGCTCAAAAATGCATTGTTGCATCATGGACAGATTTGAAGGAAACATTGTAACAAAGAATAATAGATAGATGTTCTTCCAGTGCCCGTTATAGTTCCATATTTGCAGACAGAAACGGTTGTGCTCTTCATTAAACTTTTTAAGAGCCATACTTATTTGACCGGAAGGAGTACCTGGCTCCATTACTCGTTCGATTCCCTTATTAATCCTATTTATTCGAATGTGTTGATAATAGGACATAATGAGGACAAAGGAAATGCTGACCATACAGTCCACGTAAAAGGCATAAAAGGCTGTGATTACCGTCAGTTGAAAGAAGGAAGACAGCAAGAACTGTCTAAGTGTGTAGTATCTAATGTTCATGGTCAAAAGTAACCCAAACAAACAAATAGCTAAAGAAATAACAGCTTTGATTAGGAATTGAAAGGTTATGACCAGGAACTTACCCGAAAATATAGCTCCAAGAGTGAATAGTGAATAGAGAACTTTTGCACCTTTTATTAAATTATTCAGAATTTTATTATCTGTTTCTTTAGCCAAGAATTGGGCCCCTATTCTACTTCTGATCAGTTCAAATAATTGGGTCCATTCAGGAATTTCCCTAGGTACAGACAACCTTAGCTTCACGTTCATGCCAATCCCCAAAATAGAGCCACATATCAGAATTATCTTGTTTAATTTTTCAATGCCTCCGAAAAACATCGAAACATCAAATAAATAGATTTTTGTCTCATAACTGAATTTAAATACAAAAGTCAGACTATATTTTACAATACAAACCAAATACGAAATTAGTGTAAAATAATTGATTAAAATAATTCCCTTATTTTCTCGACGTTCCCGTCTTTTCTTAAAGCCGTCCAAATAGTAATCTATCAGAAAGTTCTTGGCTGTTTTTTGTTTCCTCTCATTTTTGATAACATCTTGGCGAACTTTGGCCCACATTTTTCGTATAAATATTCAAAGAAACGATTTTTTAAAAACAGAACAAAAATTCATTTGAGATATAAAATAATAGATGAAAATTAAACTTTGAAAAATACAAATTTAATGATCATCGATCAAACTATTGTTGTTTTAAAAATTTGCCCTGTTACCATTGGATATGACAGACTCAGATTTTTAAATTTTTTATAAAATAGCTCAGCCCTGAACCTATTGCTGGCTATTATTGATTTTTAGATTCAATAGAATTGAGCGAAAATCATATAAATTTTTATCGATTTCTCAAAAATAAGTTCTTTTAAATGCAAGTATAAAAAATTATCTTCAAATATCTAATCTATAAAAATGAAATAGATATGTTTGGCTGCCATTTCATTAGTTGAGGTCAATATTGATAGTCATCCTGTCCTTGGCGAAATCTTTCCGAAAGTTTTTGGACCAAGATGAAGAATCTCAAATATTTGATAAAAATCTGTAAAAATAAGTAAAGCCATTTAGATATTGAATTTGGGAAATAGCACCCGTCTCACTTTGAAAAATAGAGGATAAGTAACTATAAGTCCACCCAAAGATATGCCAATTTTCTTCTTTGCGCTGAGTTTCTCAAAACTGACCAGAAGTTTGAATTTAGTTCTCATACGAAAGGGAAATCCATTGACTCTCCACTGAAGGCGCGACAGATTTGAACACATTTTATGCATTTTCTTACAAAACGAGGCGTAACTCAACTGAAGGCCGAAAAGTATGATATTATTGCCAAGAAGACAAAATAAATAAAATAATTTATGTTGAAATTCCATTTTTTCAAAAATCATCTGGTGCATAGCGACAAGGTTCATAGGAAATGAAGTGACCACGAATAATAAATAGATACTTTTCCAATATTTGTTATATTTCCATATTTGCCGACAGAAGTGATTGTGCTCTACATTAAACTTTTGGACGGCCTGACTGATTGCACTTGATGAACTATTGTGCAAGCTTACGGCTTCGATTCCCCTATTTATTCTGTTTATTACCATATGTTGATAATAGGACAGAATTAAGACAAACAAAGCAACTGCTATACAATCAGTTGCAAGGGCTAAAGACATGACCATTGTTGTTATTTGAAAGAAAGATGAGATCAAAAACTGACTGAATGTATAAAATCTAATAATTATTGCCAAATACATCAGAAACACAAAAATAGCTTGATAAAAGTTTTAAAATTAATAATTGCCAACAACAATCTTAAACTTACCCATAAAAACAAGTGCCATAGTATATAATAAATATACAAGTTTGGCTGCTTTAATAAGTCTTCCCAGGATTACATAATCTAATCCTTTGAGCAAAAACATTGGTCTGATTCTACTTCTGGTCAGTTCTAGTAATTGAGTCCATTCGGGTATCTGTTTGGGTACAGTCAGCCTAAACTTGACATTGAGGCCAATCCCCAAAATTGAAACGAATATAAAAATAATTTTGTTGTACTTTTCAATGCCTCCCAAAAACATTGTGACGTCAAATAAGAAGAGTTTTGTTTCATATTTTAGTTTAAATATAAAACTGAAACTGAATTTGAAAATACAAACCAAATATGAAATGAATGTAAAATAATTGATGAAAACGATTGCCTTATGTTCTCGTTTTGCACGTCTTCTTCTAAAACCATTCAAATAGAAATCTATTAAAATGTTCTTGGCTCTTTTATTCCTCTCCCTTAAAATGACATTTTGGCCAACTCTGGCCAACATTTTCATATTACAAACACTCAAACAAAACGAGTATTTGTTTTTCAAAAATACTTGAGTTAAAAGAAATAAATGTATAACCGCTAAACAAACATTGCCTTGTTACTATTGGATATTACATAAACAGCATTAATAATTCTGAAGTTGTTATAAAGGAACCTGCGTAACTTGAAAATATAAAGAAGTTTATAATGTCTAGAAATCACGAACCATTAAAGCGAATAAAAATTCAAATTCTTTTAAAAATTTTATTTTCAAATCCAATTTTAATAAATTATAATAAGAGCACTTAAATAAAGCATAATTAATCATGGGATCAATTTTTAATAACGATTAAACCTTTCCACTAGTCAATATGGTTAATCATCTTGTTGTTAACCAAACTTGCCAGATAACTTGTGCATCAAAATTAAGAATCGTAAATATTTAACTAGAATCTGTTGAAATCAACAAGTTGCAGAATAGTTAACATAATGGTAAAACAAGAGTGACCAAGCTGGTTATACGAAAACCCAATGTTTGTATTTATAGTAAAAAGGTTGGCTAATCACACAATAAAATTACCCTACTTACGATATAAAAGGAGGATAATCCACAACACTTCCACCAAAAGTTACCCTGGTCTTCTTCTTGCCGCTCATTCTCTCAAAACTAAACAGAAGTTTGTTTTTAGTTCTCATACGAAAGGCACACATTTGAAGAAAACATATATGAAGACCATAAAGCATATTGTACAATTAAAGTGCATTAATCCCTTTTATTTGTTTTCTGTGGCGAGAGTTCACAGGATTCATTAGTAATTGTTAATGAGAGCATTCATCCCTTTTTGGTTGAATCTGTGGCAAGAGTTCACAGAATCCTTTGTCTTCTGTGGCAAGTGTTCACATAATTCTTAGTGTCAGAATTCCTTAGAGATTAGAGACCCTTTCCGTGCGATTGAACTTTAAAACAAGAATTTCTAGTTTTAATCTCAAAGAAACATTTTTAGATATTAGAACCTGAAATGAGAAGAGAATACTCTTAGTTTGGACTCTGAGTTAGACCGTTGTCTTGAGTTTTTCGCCAAAACTGTTCGTCTCAATTTTATTTTAATCAAATTGTATTACTTATTTAATCGAATATAATCAAATAAACCTTTGGTTGTGGTTCATTGGAATCGAATTGTAAGTCCTTTTTCATAATTGCGCTGCCTCGGGTCAGTGCCGCTCCTGACCTGAGGGCGATTTATAATATGCCTTATTTATGTTTAAAATCAATATTAGATTAGTTTAAATTAAAAGTAAATTAGTCTAGTTAGGATAGAAGCAAAATCATAGCTATCAAATGCAATTTTTGGGTAGTGCCGCTCCTACTCTGAATTGGCTTAATGCCAATAAATTGCTAGTAGAAATCATAGATAGATTAGTTCGAGTTTCAAAGAATAGGTTTCTGTCATTATTGGAATGTAAAGAATAGAATTATAACAGAATTCTAGAGAGAATGGCAGAACTAGAGAATAGATATGAAAGGCCTATGAATCAGTTCTTAGGAGCAGATTCTGGGCATAGATGTCAGTTGAAAAGGGGGCTCTTAACCCCCTTTAACGGGACACTATTCTCAAAAGTCATTCGACGTAAGCAATGGTTGTCTTTCAGACATCGCTGGAAGTTATTGTCATTCATTGGGTTCTATTGCTATGGTTTGTTTCCTATTAATAGCTATGATTTCTCTCAATACTTGTCACTAAAAGGCCAAGACTTGGTATCTTTCCGAACTAGGTACTAAGAGCAATTTGGCCAACTCTTTATCAGCTATAATTAAATATTTCATAGGTAATTAGCTATTTGAATTATACCCAATTATATATGGAAATGTTTGACAGGTCGAAACAATAAATAGGTTCTACTGTACTTCAATAAATTCTGATTTCAACAATATTTTTGTAGGCGCGAGCCGTCAGTAAAAACTTTGCAGCGATCTGATGACCACTTGTCATTTGAAACATTTGTATTTCACTTAAAGTGAATTCCTATGAAAAGTATAAGATCTGATGTAAATTTAATTATAAGACATTCATTTTCTGCCTATCATTACTTACATTTATTCCTATCTTTGACTAAATTCTTGTCATTAATCTCTCAGAAATGTAATACTTTTAGTCGACTATACTTTTGTAACTCCAACTCATAACTATATTTCTGTAAAATTATCATTTTCTATATCCCTGGTCATCTCAATCTGATCATTGGCTATCTCTGACACTAGAATCACGTTCTTTACAAATAGCATGAAAATGGGTCAATTAATTTCGCTTTTTATAACATTTCATATCCAGGGATAAATTAAAATTCAAAAAGCGCCAAGAATCAATTAGCTGCAGTTTTAATTTTAGCTACACTCGAGTAACAATTTTGTGAGTATGGTCAGGTCAAGCAATTAGGTTCGTAAAATCAGCATGTTTACAAGAGTGGATGTGATTGGAATCAATGTATGCAAATATTTCACAAAAATTACTTTTAGATTAGTAGTAGTTGTGGTAATGGTCAGTCTTGGTATGTAGCGGCCAAAATGGGACAGGTCTCTGAAGAGTACGTGGTAGGTGGGTGAGTATGGGTGGCGGACGGCACCAAAGTCAGGCACAATTAGGGCACCAAACAAACACAAACAACACACACAACACAACTAAAATTCAAATTTAAACTTCAAAATAAAATTGAAATAAGAGAAAAAATAACTTTTACTGTAGGACTGGCTCTCAACTAATGAGACTCAATTCACCAGAACCTTTCCTTTATCTTTAGGTAGGTTTTCGTAAAACTGAGATGTGCCGACAACTTATCGCTATGCAATTCTTTAAGAATTTAACCCTCAGTGACTTGAGCACCACTAGCTATAACTTCGGCTCGTTGTTATCTGCGAAAATCACCTTGTATAGGACCTCGTCCTTTATAACAAAATTTGTGCTAAATTTCTTTTCTTTGTTTTCAATTGTCTCTTTAATCATCATTTGACAATATTCGTCTCTTTGCTGAGCTTGTCCAATATCCAGTGCTTCGACGAACAGCATGTCGCATTCCTCCAAGTTTGCGTCAGGTTCCTCAACTGGATAGCGGCTCAGACAATCAACATTTCGATGCGTTTTTCCAGATTTATATTCCA
>JAQIWP010001823.1:0-13125 GCA_034695525.1 Euzetes globulus
CTCTTCCGATCTTTTCCGGCGCTATTTCCGTCCGCCATTTTACCCCCATACCCCTACAAGCACTTTTGGCAAAATTACCCCACCCCCGCATAACCCCTTGAAAAAATTTTCACTGGCCACCTCTGGTAAAGACCAAAGTGAGTTAAGTCAAGAAAGTGGTCCGCATTTACAAAATTTATATAAAACCTAACATCAGTTGAGCTAAAATGTAGAAACACTTTTTGAAAAATATTATTCCTTATTTGTCATCTCATTAGATTAGATTTTGTTAGATGATTGATTGATTTTGTGAAGAAAAATACGGACAAATGTTCATGGTCATCAAAAGCGTTTAAAAAAATGTCATTTATATCCTCACAACTATTAGAGAGACATTCAAAATACATAATCCAATTGTGCACTACTTCACAACAGGGATATCCATAAAGGGTCTAACAAATTATTCCTAAGAATGAGATGTGAAACCAAGCATGAAATTAAAAGATAATCTTGTCTGTATTACTATTTTGCTTCTCACAGTATCTTCATCTGATAGCTATGTATCAAGAATGTTTATTATGTTGGAAATTTGGCCTTTATCGCCTGATCCTTTAGAGTTGAAAAGTGTGGTCATCCCTTGTCATCATTCATGGAATTCAAGACTTGAATTTTAAAATATTATATTTTAGTGAAAGAAATGATTTCCTGAAGAAATGAACTAAAATAAGAAATTTGGATCATGTTCAGATTATCGTCAGAATCGAGTCATAAATACATATTTTCTTAAGGGATTATTAAAAATTGTGGGGTTGTTCGATATTATCAGTATTCGGAACAGTCATAGAAAAGAATTCCAAGCCTAGTTAGAGCCTGGATAATTTTAAATATTTCATTATTTAATTTGCAATTAACTTTAATCGTCTATAAGTTTATAAGTTGAATTAAAATTTAAAACTGAGAAAAAAATAACTATTACTCCTTGACAATCCCGATTATAGGATGAAATCATAATCGATGACAGCTTTTAACTTAAATTTTCTCAATTCCCTAATCCTTTGCTCCAAAATTAAGTTATTTGTTTTGGCGACCGATGTCATCATTTGCTTGAAATTATCCAAAAATAATCTAATATTTTCATTAATCTAATAACTAACTAAATAAGGGTGAAAATATTCAGGTTAATTGAAAAATAGTAACAATTCTAACAAATGAGACTCTAGTGATGTCAAAATTACTTTCTCATTAAAAATATTATTTAAGATTACTCTTCGACTTTAGCCAATCAAAGGGGAAGTTTTGGCAAAATTTTGCTAAATTTTCTGGGGAGGGGGTCGGCGCACCTTCGGTTAGGGGGTTTCCACAATTTTGAAAAACAGTTAGGTTTCGGCTGACCCCATCCTGATCCTTGATTTAAGAAGAAATGAAATGTTGATCAAAGTGATTATCAGCTCATGAATCGAGAAAAGCGGCCAAAATATTTTATTTAAGACTATCCAAACCCCAAACATATTTCCAAAGACAACTTCAGAGAACCAACAAAAGTGTTTTCGACTCAACACTTGTACAGTATTTTGAGAGCATTAATAAAATGCTAACAAATACTGAAAGTTGAAAATAATACCCCAAAAATGTGAAAAGAAATACTTCTGTGTAGAGAAATATTCTATTCTTTGTATGAATTCCATATAGTTTTCAAGAATATCATGAAATTCATATGACCTGTCACAGTTTGCCTTTCGCTAAAACAAATGCTATTCAATTGAAATCTTTTATATTTACTCAGAATTTCCAGTGTTTTCGTTAGACTAAATAAAAGTGAAAAATATTGTTTACATTAGGTTTATATGAATGCGAGTGAATGTCAACCGTTTTCTTTTGGGTCACAAAAGAATAATTTAATACAAAAGAATTTTTTTTCGAATCATTCTTTGAATATTTAGAATTCAAACAAATGACAGAAAAAAGATTTTTAACGAAATTTTAATCATTTTTTTCTTTTGTGTAATTTTTGGATTCGTTTACAAATGAGATAATCGTATAATAAATGATTGAAATAGAATTCTATTCCAATATTTTTAAACATTTAAAGATCTAAAAGATCTAAAGAATAAATTAGCGATTTGTTAGAGGATAGCATTTAGGCGATCAAAGTTGAAGTTTGCTTTTAAAACGATTTATTCTTTAATTGATTGCAGGCTATGGCAACGTTACATGTAAGACAAGTTGGGGTCGGGTGGTCACTATGATTTACGCCTTATTTGGAATACCAGTGATGTTCCTGTGTTTAGCGAACCTAGGAAATCTAATGGCGGAGACATTTCGGTTCAGTTATAAAAGGATTTGTTGCGTTTGCTTTTGCTGTTGTGATCGACTCTCAAACAAACACAATAAGAAACACAATAATAAGTCTTCAGTCAAATCCCAAAACGAAAAAATCGAACTCAAAAATTGTGCTGAAAATGAGAAAGAAGTGAAAGTAATATTCACTGAAAACGATGAACAAAAGATTCGATCGATTATAGCTCTGACACCAACAACACCTCCCACGACATCTGATACTTCTTCACAGGCGTCAAGTCCTGTCAAGAATGAGTTAATCCAAAAAGATACTGATTTAGCGGTCACTCATGAAAGTGGAGTCAAAGTTGAATCCCATAAAGATAGGGTTCCCATTTGGCTCGTCATTGTTCTGGTCATTGGCTACATAATGTCTGGCGCTAGCATGTTCTGTTTTTGGGAAGGCTGGAACTTTGTCGAGGGCGCTTACTTCTGTTTTACCACACTTACTACAATTGGTTTCGGAGATTTGGTCCCTGGATCTGCCAGATATTCAGATGACGCTGAAGAACAGACAAAATTTATTATATGCTGTGTTTATCTAATAGTCGGTCTTTCATTGCTGGCCATGTCTTTCAATTTGGTTCAGGAAGAGATTGTCATCAAATCGAGAGAAATCGGCCGAAAAATAGGAATAATTCCTCAGCAGTCAGAATGCGATCGAAGTGTTTCCGTTTGATTTAACTTCCGATACAGTCATCCATTTAAACTCAATGTTATTTCAATTTGATTATATTTGAAAGCAATAATGCATTTAATGTAACATTAATTATAATATCCTTGTACATAAAATAATCGAATTTCAAGTTTGAAAATAAATTAAGTCCTTTTAATAGGTTTGTCGTCATTCGAAACCTAAAAAAATGAAGAGTTTGGCAAAACATTAAGTTTTTCGACTTGAAAATTGTGTGAAATATTTTCCATGTTTATGTCTTTTGTTTTTGTTTTAATAAAATTCATAAGAATTGCCAATTAATTGAATGATTTAATGACATAGAGTTGTAAACAAATCAAAAGAATGTTTACTAAATTTTCGATAATAAAAGATTTGTGTGCAATAAATAGAGTAATACTTTTATTAGAGACAAGAATTGATGCAATAAATCGTTTAAAAATATAATTTAAATATTAATTTAATTATAAAAGTATAATACAATGGAAGTATTTGACCAAGCATATATATATATTTAATACTAAATCTTTATTGAATAAAGGTTCAATTTACTAGAATGTAAACTAGTCAAATTTGTGTCATCTTTAGAAGAATGATGAAAATGTGTTTTACAATCCAAAGGGATCGAGTGCTGAGGACACGGCCTGTCGCACACTTAACTCCTGGTCCGACCAAAAGACAAATAATTGAGAAAAAGAATAGGTTTTTGATTTCTTACCCAACTATTGAGAAGAGAAGTAACTGAGAAATGTTGCGGTAGTTTTGCAATGTTTGAGTCAAATTTGCTTTGAATGTCTTCGAAGAATGCCGAAGCCGTATATTCCAGTGCATCAGTACTGCATTGCGGAGGGTTTTCCGGGTATGAGTCGGACACTTGAACAGAGATGGGGGGAACACAGGGAAGATCTTTGTCATCTATAGACAGAATAACATTTAAGAAAAATAAATGGAAAGCATGAGTGAAAACAAACCCAATTTACAGATGAGATGAATAGTTTTAGAGCCGAAGTGTTGCAACGGATCCAACTGAACTTTGAAGCGGGGGTCCAGTCGGGCGATCTCTCCCTGAAGCACTTCAGACACTTCACATTCCTCCTCAAACTTTCTCTTATAACTGGGAGGAGTGAACTGTTTGTATGGGTTGTGAGTAAGTGCAGCGACGGCCGGACCAAAAGTCCGCTGTAATGTGTGGTTAAATAACGGCTTTTTTATATGAGCTGTAATGGCGTCCAATAATGGCTGACATACGTCTTGAATTTTTGGCACTGTATGTGATGGGATTGGAGGAGCTGTTGGTGCAGTAGTCGGCTCCGTCTTCAAATCAAAGATGACAATTTTTAATCTTGAAATAAATATGACCTTGATCTACAACCTTTATCATTTTGAAATCCATCTTCTCGAGGAACTGTTCGCATTTCTCGAGAGTAGTCATCGGACATCTTCGAGATGGATCGGTCAATATGCTGAGCAAGTTCTTCATTTTGTCCAACTCTTTCTTCTTGTCCACTGAAAACCTGTACCCAAATGTCAGTCAAAAGAATTATAGAATAAGCAAAGAATGGGTACCTGTCGTCCTGATCAATACGAGCGATCATTTTTCTGACCGGTTCCACATATTTCTGTAGATTTTTCAGTTTTTCCAGATATATTTGCTCTTCGGGTCGACCTCCAGGGCCCACAGAACCGGGAGAAGCGATCATTATATTGGCTGTCAATATGCAGATAATCAGCAAAACAATAGAAAATATTTAGACAATAATACCCGGAGTATTAAGTGATATACTCTGAGGTGAAGGGGCGCCCATCGAACCCGATGGACGAATCATGCTACCATGAGGTGAGTGCATCATTGGTGAAGGGCTGGGGGTGTAACCGGAGGGAGAAGGCATCATCTGAGGTGTCGGAGGATTTATGGGCATTGACTGCATGTTAGGTAGGGGCTGATTTTGGTTCTGAACTATCATATTCTGGTTTTGATTCATTGGGAATTGTTGGCCACCCATTGAGTTGCCTTTAAATTGGCTCTGATTTTGATTGACAGTCATTTGGTTCCCCATTTGAGTCATTTGTTGGCTATCAAAAAATTTGGTCTCCTGCACAGGTGGCGCACCCGACATCTGAGCAGAGTTTTAAACATTAGTTATTAACAAATGATTAATCAGAGAAGATATGTGTCTCACATTTACATTCATATTAGGGTTGGGCTGTCGGAGCCTTTGGAGCTGTGCCTGAAGACTGGATGAGAGAACTTGTTGTGGTCGAGGATTGGCATTGTTTGCCATCATTTGTTGTGTCATCACTTCATACAAATAAAAAGTTTAAAAATCGAATCCATTATATTTGAGACAAAACTGACTTCTATTGGCATTCATTGCCATTGGATTCTGAACTCGATTTTGATTCATTTGATTCGGATTTTGATTAATGTTTTGGATGTGAGACATATTAGACATATTAGGGATCATAATTGACGACTGATTGTTGGCCATTATCTGCTCGTTTGGGACACTATTGACCGGCAGATTCATTGAATTGCCATTCGATAAATCATTCATAGTCTGAGGTCCGGCCATATTCTGCAGAGCACTCATAGGATCTGATTCCTAAAGATTTAATGAAAGTTTTGAGTATTGATTGCATTAAAAGGGATATAAAATAATAAAAACTGATATCAGATATCATGGAATTAACCAAATGATGCAAACTTTCACTTAAAGATAGTTTTGAATTTGCAATAGAGAGCATAGAATGACGTTATCGCAAATGTGAGCAATACTTAAGTGTTGAATATAATTAATAAGTTTTAATACTAAAAAGGGATTACTTGTTGTGAGACCTGTTGTCCTCCAATGATTCCTGGATTCTGACCAACGATTTGCTGCATTCCTGACGACTGCTGTTTCTTGGAATCTGTTTTATCGAATTGAATATTGATTTTAATGTCTGAATCAATTCAACTAAAAGTTCGAATAAATTAAATATTACTTAAATATGGCAAAAGTCTATGACGTAAATCACTTTAAATTCAATAACGATCATAACATTAGATAACGTAATGACAGGAAAAAAGTCTTTTCAGACAAATTATTTCTAACACATGAATGCAATAAAAAAATTTTATCAATTTATGTGAAATTTTATTCACAGCTTAAGTAAAATAATGAAATTTAACTGCAATTTATTGAATGGTCGCCAAAAGCCTGCGTTAAGTCACTGGTTGTGACTCAGAGTTTAGCGACATTTCTATCGATTTTTGCCAATTGTTATCATAGAATGGATTACAATATATTCTAATCTAGTATTTGGTAACGCGTGTGCACTGACACCATCCCTACCCTACCATTGATATAATCGATTTTAATGCTAAAGTTTAAGACTTTAGGCATAATATCAAAGATCGTGGAAAAGACACGACATGTGACACAACAGACCGGCAAAAAACACATTACTTTACTATTAAGACCTTTGACTCAATTAATACAAACATTTCAACATTTCATTTAAAATTCAACACAAAACTAAATCAAAACATTGCAACAACTAATAGACAAAGAGGTAAAAAAGAGATGAAAGAAGCTCTTAGAGGACTCACTCATTTCTTTGACGTGAAGTATAAGTCGGGCCACAAAAGACAGATATTCCTCCTTTTGAGTCAATACAGACAATTAGTTTAATGGTGGAGACACTGATTAAGGTCATACTTTGGTCCTGGCCTTCAAGAAGATGTGGTGTTCCATTTCGCCGACTGTCTTAGAGGTGGGATTGCCTGACATACGAATGGCTTCTTCACTGTAAACATCAAAACCAAATCAATTAATTAAATGAATAAAATGTTTAGAAAACAGTTTCCATACATTTTGTTCCTGACGTTAGACCGCAACAAATTGGTTCTCCAGGACTGGTCCCCATTGGCTTCACTTTCGGCCATCTCTTCGAACCCAATTAAATGATCAAAAACGGCAAATAAAATGAGTTATAATTGTTTTGTAAACAAAACACAAAAACAGATAAATATAATCGAAGTTCAAAGACGTCACGACTCGAGACACTCATCAAAATTATTTCATAAATGATGTGTTCATTAAATTCAAACTCAAACACAATTGATATCAAATCAATTTCATTCAATAATTTTATTAAATCTTTTACAAACAATTAAGCCAATTATAAAGTGAAATTCAAGCAGGGTCATCGAACTTTCTACTAATTGAATAGCTTGTCCAGTTCTGTTAAAATTATTTCTGGCTAGAACATTTTTAGAACTGATTATAAAAGTTTTAAAAATAGTACTCAAAGAAATAGATTTTATTTAAGTATATTGTGTCTGGTTGAATTTTCTAAATAGAAGTGAAGAAGATGAAAGTGGTGAATGTGAAAAGATTTCTAATCAATAATTGTGATGATTCCCACCTCTGAAAGCATAACGTTGTTATTGAGTGGTTCCTTATGTTAAATATACACATGTTTTGATTAATTGATTTATTGAATTGGATTAATAAATAATGAATAAGATTCTGAATATAAACAGAATTATAAATTCATACAATAAATATTCAATTAGTGGGTGGAAGGGAGTGGGGGGTGAGGTGATATGTGGCAGACATTTAGTGGTGGAACAGGAAAGAGTGTGGAAGCGGTTCGCCGGACACTCGAAGTGGCAAAACATAAAACACACAAAACTGTCGAAAGACGCGGAAAAGTCGCGGACTATTAATAGACTGTTACGTAAACTGAGTATCGCACTCAGGAATGTCGGCGGAACTGATCCTAAAATCAATAAAGATTTCGGGGATGTGATTGAAATGTGCCGAAGAGCTAATGTGGCCCAAACTACCATTGATAAGGCCATAAAAAGGGCACTCGAGAAGAAGTCTATTCCTTTGAAATTGGAAATATTGGGACCGAATGGGGCTCTCTTTGTATTGGACGCCGAAGCAGAGAACAGATCCGGTTTGCGATATGCCGTCAAAGGGGTTCTCAAGAAATACAACGGTTTTGCTTTCGCTGAGGACGGAAGAGCTATGTATGCCTTCGAAGAGAAAGGAGTCGTTCGCGTCAAAGACAAAGACAAAAATGGACAACAGATTGATTTGGAAAAAGCTGAAGAAGTCGCCATTGAAGCTGATGTCGAAGAAGTTAAGCTAAACCCTGAAGACGAATCGGTTCTATTATTTGTTACCGAAACTCAAAATTGTCACAAAACCAAAAAATATATCGAAGACAACACCAATTTTGAGATAATTGAGAGCGGAATCGAATTGGTTCCCTACACAAGAGTAGATTTACCAGAAGAGACACTACAATTAGTGGTCAACGCCATCGAAGAATTGGAGGATTTGGAAGAGATTAATAGAGTTTATAATAATATTAATTAATTAATAAATAATAGTATCAATCGTTTAAATTTTGAATTTAGTTATAAAGATATTTCATTTAAAATTATTAAAAATTTATTATTTAAACCATATAATAGTGACTCTATTTATTTGAAACAACTTTCTGTTGGAATAGATTTTTATAGTAATTATAAGTAATTTTGGTTTAATTTGTTTTCCAATATTTAAGTCGTTAATTAAAGATTTGAGCGAAAGGCCATTTTTACGGATGATTCAAATTAGTAAAATTATTTTCCACTTTATATTCAATAATTATCTACGTCTTTGATCGATAAAAGTTAATGGATGTTCTAAATTAGTTTTCCTGTGAAATATCTAATCATAGATTTTGTGAACTTTCGTTTCTTTTTCTTCTTTTGATAAGATTTCACATAAAGAGAGACTTAAGTATTAGTTAATCAAAATTCATATCCGAGAAGTTTTTAGCTTTGGTTTCAAAAGACTGGCGATATTTCACACGAAAATAAAGCATTTCTTATAAACCGATTTCTTGGAGATTATTGGAGTTTTTCAATGAAATGAGTTATTTTTGATTTCATTTATACTTAATATCTTTTGCATGACTTTTCAAATGATTTTCGAATCGTTGAATCTTTCGCTATAAAAAACATATTGCAATTCAGAATAAGATTCAAGTATTGTGTGTTCAATATAAAGAACCCTTTCATTCATCTGTGCTTTCATGCGATTATTTGAAATCTCTGTTTTGACGACAAACTCAAGTAATGCATAAGTCATTGAAAGTTCATCGCCTCTCAAAACAATTCAGATAACCATTCAAAGTATTTATTCAAAAATATTGAATATTAAATCTGAGGTCAACTATTCAACAATAAGTTGAATATTAATTAGTTTCAGAATAACATTAAAATGATTTTTCAAGTTTTTCTAACTTATAAATTGTCAAAAAAGATTATTGTTATCAAAAAGCATTCAAATGATTCAGAATTGAAGTGTTATTTTGATTCATGCTCTCCGACTCTGACTAGTAGTTCAGATAAAACTTTTTTCAAAGAGATGTAGAGTTGTCTGATCTATGGTAGTGTGTGGGACAAGTCGGTGCTATCTCACTGAGAAAAATAGACATTCATTCTCCACAAATACTATTATAATTATAATCGAGTAATTATTAAAAGTGGTCACCGAATGCATAATCTAATAATAATTGAGAAATGCATTCACTTAATGGTAGCCATGAGTTAATCGCCAGAATTGTTGAGTAGTTGTTATTGCAATCAAACGACAGTTTTCCCGGATTTCTAAAAACATTATTTTCATATACTCTTGTTTTTCATAAAAATTCTCATAATTTTGTCTGAATATGGATTGGTTTGAGGCAAAAATGTTTATCACAAATGATCTATTGTTTACAAACGTTTCTCATGCATTGCGAAAGTCGGCCAACAAGTGAGAGAAAGGATCGAAAGAAGTGCTGCCCAACACTACCCGACTCTACCCAACACTTGCTAACAGAACACCATTAGGGACGTCGAGAAGCAACGGAAGCAAAACTTGAATCATTGAATAATTTCTTTGAGCGCTGACTGAGAAAGCGGTTCAGTCAGTACTCGAGATCCTTCAGTAGTGGTGCATAAACTTGAAAACAAATTCAGCGACAAAACAACTGTTTTGATTCACTGAATATCTTTGGATTTCTTTCTTGTAATACTCGTTCAATCATTGTATTCAGCTTTTGTTGACTCAACTTTTTCTCCAAAATTTTGTTCGTCTCCAATATTCAACAAAAATTCCAAAATACGTTCATTTTCCTCTAATCAAGGTATTTTTTAATTTTCATTTTAAAATTCAAATTAGAATATAATTATATTAACCTTTGTTTAAATTAACCTTAGAACTTGTGTTTATATTAAAATATGCCAAATTTTATTTTAAATTATTCAAGGTTTGCCAAAATTAGCTTGCTGCATTATTTTTCAAGAAAACTTATTCAAATTTATTCTTATTACTCTAATCAAAACAATGCATTCAAATTAAAACATAATCTTTCAGATACAATTACAGACTACAAGTTAAAATTGTATTATACTAGGTGAAGTTATTCTTATCATATCATAATCAAGCATATTAGCTTGTATTACAACATTATTATACTTAACATTATTCCATTTTCTATAATGAACAGTTTTTGAAAAGCGTATCATCCGCGTACTTTCATAACTTAATGATAGAAATCCAAAATCTATTTATTTTGAAAAGCCCTTAAATGGCAGAGATTTTACTAATATTACCTGTTTTTAAAAGAATTTGGCCAATTCTTATTTTTTTTAAAAATAAGTTGTCAAGGTGAAATAATGAAACTCAAAAATGACCAATAGACCATATAAAAATTTAATAACTTTGGTTTTGTAAAAAAAATCATCAATTGAACTGGAGGTCACCTGGAAATCCTAATGTTCAACTAGAATAAAACTGTCCAACACCAAGTTGTACTGAATTAACGTTTGCGCAAAACTTAACATTTCTTTTGTCAAATATCCAAATGAAAACCTAATTATTAATTAGATTAATGGCTTAATGTGCTAACAGTTTAATTTTTAGAATTATCTAAGAAGCTTTATAAGAACAAAGACAAGTCAGTGCATTTAAGTTGCTGTGCATATTCATATGAAAAGTAGTCAAAGAAGACGGATTAAACCAGGATAATGCAGATAAACCAGGAGCTTTAGCACCATAGATGTAACTTATCCTTATGCTATCTTTGATTTCTTTTGGCTGAGCTTGTTCTATTATCTATCATTCTCTTCCTGTAAACCACTTTGTAACCATATGTCCAGTAGATATTCTGACAAATAAATAGTTTTTGACTGGTTAAATTTGAACCTTCATTCGAAAAATAAAACAAAATTGATAATTTGTGAGACAGGTGTGTGTGTAAGACCACACCAGTGGATACGAGTCCTTATATAATAATGTAATGCAATTATGACAATAAAAGCCAATCTCATGAAGTCGTGGGTGTAATAGACAATGAATGTTTGTTTCCTCATATTTCACTTCTGGCTCTTCCACATAAACTTCAAAAATCGAAACAATTTTGGTTAACATTCAGACAATTGATAAGCATTTTATTGGTATCACAAAAGTTTGATTTTTTCTAATGATTTTATGCATGATTTGGAAAAATACTCATTTTATTTGCTGCTCAAAAATGTTAGGCATTTCTAATGGATGTGTTTTGATTGAAGTAACGATACATTGAAAATATGAAGAGTTTGATGGTTTGATTTTTTCTCTTTACGAATCAATTACAAGTTCACTACCTGTGAGAGTACGTCAAACAAAGCAAAACATTATTAAAGGCTCAGTTGGGGCGTGAAGTTTGCATTCATAAGAGCAGCAAAACATCAAACTTTGGGCAAAAGTAATCATTATTTTTAACTTTGACCCTGTACTACAACACAACGCTTTCTAGTAATGAGAAACTGATTTTCTGATTGTTTTTTAGGTATTTTTAACGTTTCATTCAATTGACTAGACTTTTAAAACTTCAAAAGATCTTTCTTTGCAAATAAATAACGGAAACGCTTTCAATTCTTTGAGTGTCATTATTCAAGAAAAACATATCAGGAAACATCTTTCAACTTTTTTTTACAATTATTCAAAATTTAATGATCATTTTAATTCTTTATTATTTTCCTGATAAGCATATTTATTAAATAATAGAAAATAAAAATAATTAATGGTATAATTGCATTCGTGATTAGAAAATCAAATGTAACAAGCACGTTCTTGTTATGCTCACTAATCAAATGAGAGTCAATTCCTCATTTATTTGACTTATCAATCAAATATATATTATGAAAACAATTCAATATTGAAAATGAAGCACCAAAACTAGATTCTAGAACATTTAGCATTTTATTTGATTAAAAGAATGTTTTCCAGGTTTGATTTGTTAAAATTGGGAATAACCATTGACAATTATATGATTATTGATCAATTCTATGATTAGCAATTCTGTGGTAAAATCGATATAAATTTCATTTCTGATAGTTTATGATTTCTATTAACTTAAAAACATTTTAATTTTAATTACCTGAAAAGTGATTTTCTGATATCAATTAATTGAAACGTAAACTTGAAATTTGCTTTTCATTAAAGCGATAAACAGAAAAATGTCATCAATTGATAGCTTAAAGTTAGAGACGCATACAGTTCTCATCAAATATTATGCGAAAACTTGTCATTAGTGTTATGTCAACTCTTCAAGATTTCAACTTCGATGTAAAAACCTCGATTCAACTATTATAACCTCAGATTAGACATAGCTGCAGGGATATTCAAAATTAATTTTATGTTGATTCACAGCTGGCACATTCAATACATTTATTAACCATTTGGACAGTTCTCATGGGCTCAGATCAATTCAGATTTACGCAACCAATGCATTGTCTATAAAAGAATATAACTGATAAATGATTTTTATAATTGCATGTTAACTTGATTTTACTTTAAAGGCTTTGAATCTCATTTGAATTTAAGATTAATTTCCTATCAAAAAGCTATTATTTAAATGATGAACGAGAGGTCAAGCATTCTGAGGTCTTTTAGCTTTATGTACATTATGTACATGTATTCATCCAATTATTCAATAGTGAAAATAATCAAAAGTTTCAATTCATTGAAAATAGTATCTGTTTTTGTGTGAGTGTGTGAGTGAGTGAGTGAGTGAGTGAGTGAGTGAGTGAGTGAGAGAGAGAGATGGAGGGAGGGAGGGAG
>JAQIWP010001824.1:0-13125 GCA_034695525.1 Euzetes globulus
TTTTTGTCCCCACAAATTTTTCCAGAAATTCTCACTCTAGCTCAATTTTCGGGCATATACACTCATTTTACAGGTGGGAGACTGTGGTTTCTTGGCATGGCTCACAAAAATTGAGACCCAAAAAATTTTCAAAAAATTTTGAAAGAGAGAGAATTATTAGTCACTAATATTGTGTCAAATATTTCTAATGCCATCGGATTCTCAATATTTTTCAATTTGATTTGAAACGCATTTTCTTATGATATCCTAAAGACTTGTTATTATTGATTAAATGCTTAATCAAACTGAAAGCTCACGAGTTGTGAGCAATAGTCATATTGAATATTAATTGAAAATCAAAATCAAAGCACATGTGATTAGATGAGACCCTAAATAGATTGCAATTTGCGTTTATGAGCGCCGGAGTGGAGGCCTGAGTCGGCATTTTCCTTAATAAGCGATTCTTGAAATGAAAATTTTTCTGATTGATTATGAAATTGATTTTATTTCTGAAACTCAACTTTCAAATCGATTTCAATCACATCGAAGTGGAAATCCAGATAAGAGAAGAATCTACTTCACTCTCTTATTCTCCCCTCTCATTCACTCTTGGTTCTGGTGCTACCAAAGTGGGGCTCAAGTTCACTTTATCAACTTGTACATTTATTAATTTAATAATAGTTTCATTAATCCATTAAAAAAATTACATCATGCCCAAATTTAACCGGCAGACTTCTGTATTTTATTTGTTTACTATCTTAGTTTAGCTAGAAAATTAATCTGGCTTAGTTACCTTGATGGTTGCCCACTCGAATCTAAGACCTCTCCAATCAGACACTGGAATATTTGCTATGAATTCTTGTCTGATCTGATCTGAAAGCGAGAATAACTGGGATATCAGTGATGACGGGATGTCGTCGAGAATGTCAATGGATTTATATGTCGTTTTCATGTCATTCATATCCATTGATGGCTTCTCTCTCATCGCCCAACTCTCAATCAATCTCTTTATGATTGTGTTTCACATATGAGGTTATAATCCCTTTTCAAATATTTTTCAAAATACATAAAGAAGTTATTAAAAAACAGTCGATAGACTCCTATTGGGCTAATACTTAGGACTGGTATCAGTGCAAGTGCTTCAGAAAAATCTTTTCAAAATTTTAATATTTTTATTCCATTCAAGAGAATATTAACAACAATATGAAAAAATATATTGCCAAGATTATCCGACTAAAGATAATAGTCAGTCGCAAAGAACAAGCCATCTGCTGCTGCTGGTGCAGTGCTACTTGTCCGGTTCACCCACCAGAAGGTGCCTCTTATTCTGTCAAATCGGATTAGGCTGTAGTGTCGGTGCTTTGAACCCAAGTCTGTCATTGAGAGCTCGAATAAGTATTTCTTTTTATTTTATTGAAAAGTCGAAAATATTTTTATTCGTGAATTTCATAAAAGAAAATATCTTTTGATTCGGACATCACTCAGTATTTTCTCCAATTTTCTGGTCTCCCAATAATAAAGGCTTCGATTTTTTTATTATTGTTTTTATCACTTTTATCGAAACCGAAACATAGTTTAAGAACTGAATCGTGATATCAATACATCATTTGATGGCCTTCTTCTAAGGCTATCCATGGAAGCGCTAAGACTTTATGTGTGTTCCTTTATCTGACTTTTCAGATCAACACAACATTTTTCTGACTCCACTTTGGAGTTAATTATTTTTTTTCTTCTTCTCCTTTTAGATCTGAGTTTTATGTCTGAACCAAAGCTCCTAATACTTACCGAAAAGAGAAGAGAAAAATATCAAATTTTTTTGTTGTTTTGCACTCAATTCTCGAACACATAAAGTGTTTCGTATTTTTTATGTCTATTATGATTGCTGTCAAAAGGGATAACCGATTGCCTATTAAAATGATTTTTCATTAAAAACCCTAATTAATTATAATTGAAGAGCAAGGAGTGAGAGGTTGAGCTGCGATCAAAAAATGTATACTTTGAATGATTTTTATTTTTAGATATGTATATGGCTTTGCATCCGCTCAGCATATAATAAATATCGGCCTCTCTTTAACTTCAAGTCGTATCACTTTCATAGACTTTGAATTTTTCCAAAAAACTCCAGTATTTTGCAGCTGAAAGTCATCGTAATTTCAAACTAGACCAATTCAAACATAAATTTACTCAATGCTTTATGTCCTTGGTTACTGTTTTCTAAAGCCTGTGCTTATTTTAACAGACTATTTTGTTCCGTAAATCAACAAGGTATCTGTCAAAATACGCCTATGCTTGAAAAAAAAACAGTAACCAAGTGCATAAAGCATTCAGAAAATTTATGTTCGAACTGAGCTAGTTTGAAATTAAGCCTTGTTGATTTACGGAACGAAACAGTCTAGAAATTTTACAATATTTTACGTATAAATCATTTTGAATTATGTTCTGTAATAAAGATAATTACATTTTAATGATTATTTTCTCTGAATTTTATAATCAAATAGTTGTAAACTATTCAATCAAAAGACGTAAAAATTCTCTTAAATTTGATTTCAAAGAGCATTTGAAACAAAGTTTTTTGAATCAAATAAAGTTTGCGAAGAGAAAAAAATTATTATTATTAATAGTCTTAGGAAATGAAAAATACATTAATTTTATTATTCAAGGAATTCATAATAAGTTCTGGTTTTTTGAGGCGCGTCTCGAAAATAACAAAAATTCATTTCAGTATTCATTTCGTCTGAAGTTTTTGAAGTCTTCAGTAAAGTCTGAATTGTTTTTCTCTTCGCATATAAGACAAGAAATTTAACGAAATTTTTAAATTTTTTTAATGTAGTGAAAATTTGGGATAAATTCATATTAAAAGTCAGTCAACAGGTCTTGGCGTTGGTCTTCAAAATAGCTGAGACCCTCTCCTTATCGATCTAAACAAAGATTTCACACTCAGAATGAAAGTAAACCTAAAGGTGTGGCACAAGTATTGCGAGTTTAAAAGTTAAAAAAATACTATATTTATACCACTTGTTGTGCGTTTTGAGGGCCGCCATAAAAAAATAGTTGGCCCAACATTACCGGCAATTTATCTCTGAAGAAGCTATTCTCCTCTCTAAGGATCTGTTGGGAAAACTCCCTTTCCTTCTAACTTTTGAGCCCAACATTTGTATTGAAAAACGCATTCATTTTTTCGATAGTTATTTAAACATTCATTTCAATTGCTCTCATATTTTACGTAATTATTATTATATTTAAAGGATATATATTTTTTAGAAAAAATATTCTCTTTAGCTGTGAGAGTGAGATCTGTCTCATCCCTGAGGCCATACTTTTAAGCCCTAGTCTTCTATTATCTAGATTTGAAAAGAAGAAGAAGAAGATATAATTGAATACATTAACCAAATAGTCTGTCTGAATGGGCAACACCACCAATGTTTGAAGTGGTCGCCCATTCGCCCCGAACCTCATTCCAAAATATCTATCATTTCTAATAATTGTGGTTCATTTTGCAGCAGTGATGCGCAAGGTCAATTCCTCAAAAAGTGAATGATTCTTAAAATCTTTAAAATAAGGATTATTAGGCATAGTTTTCCACCTTGGTCTTCATTTTGTTCATTCAATGGTTTAGGGTAAATCAAAAATTAAAATTTATTTACTATAAGGAAGTTGTAGCTTGGATTTTGATTTAGCACCTTGCCTATCACTTGCGATTATGAGCGTTCAAATTAATTAAAAATCATTGACATTATTCAAACTTCCCACCAGCTAGCTTTATCACAAAAAAAACCCATTGAGCATTTACGACTAGCACTTATAACTAGGTTTTTATACTGAAATCTTCGTCAATTGAATTATGAGATGTTAGGTTAATTTAATTTATATTTTTGTTCAGTCTTCATATTTGCCGTTCCCCGCTGTCCCGCTCGCCAGACGCGCAGCACATAAATTGATTTAGAAATTAAGTTTAAAGTCAACTGTTTCAGCACTGGATATAATTTGATTTTTAATTTACTCAGCATTTTTATTCTTGGACTTAAATTATTATCTCATTAGAAGTCGCGACAATTTACGACTTTTGAGCGCTTTTTATATCAGACCTTTTTTTTGTTGTTTTTATTTTTCGACTCTTTTTTTGCACTTTATTTTCACAAATAATTTATCGCTTCTGTACTGAAAACGATAATCCATTCATTTTAGGCTAAATTTGTTTTAATTTCCAATTCAAATACAAAATGTTTTTAATGGAAACAAAAACAACAACAAAAAAATTAGCCAAAAGTTATTATATGGAAGAACGATATCAGACCACAAATCAAGTACAGTCTAACCTTGCTTAAATGAATTTGCCATCCTGGTCAGCTCTTTCTCTTAAATTGGAGTTTCTCTTACATCCGGGTAGTTTAGCATTAATTTGAAGGAAACCCCTGTCTGTAAACCCCTATCTGTTAAACTTTGCCGAGGAAAAACTTAAAACTATTCTCATTTAACCGAGCTTAGTCTGTATTAAAAAGTATCATATCAGTGTTCTGATCAAATAAAATAACTTTTTATTTAACTTTCACCAGTCTCATTTAAATAGAATTTATGTTCAATTCAAATAATTCACTGACGGGTGAAAATGCATTTGCCAAATTAAATGTTACCCAGCTCTATCCAATTGACAGACTTGGCTACACATTTAGCTCTTATTTAGCTATCAATGGTTTTGTCAAATGATAACATTTTTTATTTGTGTTCAAAACGTATATTTCAAATGAAATCTATTGAAAATCATATTTCATTTTTCTCACTATTTTTTGTTCAAATGAAATATAATTCTATAGAAAACGCTTCAAAAGAATCAAAAGTTACAGAAAATAACAGTTTTTTAACTCGAATCAAACAAAACAAGTTTTTGAGAGACAGTTCGGTTTTGTATGAAAAAAAAGTTTCTGAAATTATTGTTCGCAACAAAAGTCACACATTTTTCGGAGGCATTGTTCTGTCGGCCGGAACATACATATCCAGTCCCACAGTAGGAATGACAGATCCCAAAGAGTCGTGTGTCATATGTCGTGTGGTTTTGTCGCCCTTTCTGAAAAAGTCAAGTCTCTCTCTCTTTCACTCAATACAAATAGCATTGAAATACAAATTTTTGTCATTTCATAAAACAGAGAGAAAACACCAGTTTTCAGGCAGTCATATCTCAATGACCCGGGCGCTCACTTACAGGATCTAATCTCTAAAAAATAAATGTTTATCTCAGATCACTTAATGTTCAATTAGTTTGAAATTCTTTACTCGAGGAGAGTCAGAAAAAATCTATTCGTCACAAAGTCTTATCATTTATTTTTTGTGTGAATTCTATGGAATTTCTTTTTGTGTTCAGAACAGGCTCTTCGTGTGTGTCTTCTCCGATAGCAAAGACATTATTTCCCATTTATCTGATCTAATAATCTGGACATTGAATGTCTGACCACTCAAGACATTCAAAATGGTATCAACGCCTTAATAGACATGAAATTCTTGAGTGGATTTCCAATAATAATAGACTTATATCTTAAATCTGGTCCTGCAATGGCTTTTTCTATCTCTCGTACTTAAGAAGACATTTATCACCTTGAATAGTGACATCAGTTGATTGAAATTGATTTTTTATATTTATACCCATTTCACCCTGGTTATCATTATTATTCACTCAATTTATTGTCCACTTAATTAAGCGTTTAATGGCTTTTTTCATATGCACTCAAAAATGTAATATCTTTAATATTTTTCCCACTATTTTACAGAAAAATGTTTATCTCAATTGAATTTCTTTTCAGTTAATTAATAACTTCTTCGCTGAAAATAGCGTTTCATTTCAATCAAATTCAATGATATTTCACACCAGAAATCATAAAATTTCATAGAAATGTGATATAAATTCAAATAAAATTTTATTAATATTAAACTTCATATAACTATTAATCAGTGAAAATATAAATTAGAGTGAAATAAAAGTTAAATTTTATGGTTTAATAAATTTTTAATGTTTATTGAAGTTATCAGTGATTTTGAGCGAAGAACTTCTCATTTTACCCATAAATATACGAAAAATTTGATTTTAATAATAAAAGAAAAAACATATCAAGCCCAATTTCATTTCAGACCACAAGTCAACCAAAATTCCAAATCCAGTTTTGGCCGATTTTTTATAACTTTTTTTGCCTCTTTTGAAGTTTAAGTTATTTTTCGGTTAATTATTTTTATTACCTTTTTCTTTGATTGAAGTGTTTTGGAAGTGATTGCAGCTGATAGCCTGATATTAGTGCCCGGAGCCAATTAGTCTGAACTGAGCCAAAGTGATTTGCATTCTGTAGCTTCAAAAAGCGCATCCATTCAATAGGTTTAATATATAAATTTTAGCCACAAATGCGGCGAACGTGTGTTTGGCCACAAATTACTTAATTTATCTAGCACCGAGTCAATCGATGTCTATCCGATAGGAGTAGAGTAGAGCCAAAGAGGTTCTCTCAATCCACCAGCACAGGTCCATATATTGTCTGCTATGTGGCGTAGAAACTATTTATAAGACAAATAGTAATTTTTGTCATTTTATAGTCTGTAATAAATTTCTTCCGATAAATAGTCAGTTCAGTTAAGAGGAGAAGTGTAGGAAAAAGAAGAGATATATTGAAAGTGAAAAGACTATCCATATATTTCTTGAAATACTCATTTATGGCCGTCCATTAGGAGTGTGTGATAATGATTTTTAATGGAATCCAACCAATTAATGGATGTTTCGGGTGAATATTTTCAGCATATTTCAGCGTTCGTTGGAGTCTATTATCATCAAGCTAGTTTTTAGGAGCCCAGTCTATTTTTAGCCTAATCTGACATCCTGTTTCTAAATGAAAAAGTGAAATATGGGCAAAATCACATTTTCTAGTTGTTAAAATTGTCACTGATAATTTTCGGGGCCCCTTATGTCTTCAATAACTGTGTTTTTCCATTGCCATTAAGCCCTGGCTTTGATTGGGATCTTAATGTCGCGAATATAACACATAATTTTTATGAAATATTTGTCCTTCTTTTATGAGTAATGTTATGGTTGTGCTGCGATTCTGATCAGCGATGACCTCATAGCTCTAACTCTCAGAATTAGTTTCATATGTGTGTGTGTCTGTCTGTCTATCCTATTCTGTGCCCGAAATCTGACTTCCAGAATGATAGCCATTAGTTTTATTCATATAATAAATTTGTTTCACTTAATCGGTTACGGTTTGTTACTCATCCCCTCTCCCGTGATCCGACTCCAGTCCTATTTTTTCATATGTGCCCTAAACACTCAATCCTGTAATTAGAGCTCAATTTCAAGAGAATTATTTCCTATTTTCGATACAAAAAAAGCGATTTTTTCTTCATATAATTCGCCAAAAATTCACACAAAAATAAAAATCGTTTGAAGTCTTATTCAACGGAATTGAAAATCCATTCAATCAATTAGTTATAGAATTCATTGAATAGGATTTTTAGTTCTGGGTTTGGATTACAACTTATTATGAGCTGTTCCTGTGGCCAGAATTGAATTCGCATTTTTCTATTGGAACTGCTCTTAATCTATTTGGTATTGTATTTTGATTTGAATATGCATTTGAAAAGTCGACTCCACTAATGGTCTTCTAATGCATGGGATCTGATGACCAACTAATACAAAGGCACGACATCATAATCCATGTGTTGAACAGCTTTTTCGAGTGGGAGAGGGTGCCAATGGTCTCTACCCGAAAAACACATTAAGCCCAGTGGACAATAGGCTGCGCTCTCGTACCCATTAATCAATCATCCGCTCCCCTCTCCCCCCATTGCCAGCGAGTCTGTGCCAGTAAATGGTAATTACGAGGCAAGTCTTGTCGCTAAGTCTGGGCGCGTATTACCGCGCACTACAAAAAAATGGCAATCCGTTTGGTTTGGCTCTGCGTCTGATCTTTTGGCTTCAAATCTATCAATAAATAGATGAGCAACAAATTGCTTCGACACTGGGCTCGACTACGGCCAGTGCGGTCATCCTTAAAGCGTTGGGTTCATTGATTAATTGATGTGTGACTATAACTGATCGCTGAGCGTGTCTTACAGTTTCCAGTCTAAAAAGAAAGTCAATAACAGATTGGCTGAACAAATCAGGGTTACCAAGGGGGTCCACTTAGTTGGACAATTAGATATTTTCAAAAGAATGACTTTATAGATTGAATCTTGCAAACTTATTTTCTATTTCAATGTGATCTCCAAAGATATTTTTCCAATAAAATTTTTAAAAAATACGACCAGTAAAACATGTAATCATTGGTTACCCCTTCTGTTAGCCATTCAGTCGACATCCGTTGATATTCTCGTTATCCGATAATTTGTTGCCACTCTTTGACTACAGTCTGGCTGTCTGTCCATAAAAGTGTTCGGTGCAGTGCATACCCATTGAGTCCGCTGTCTATCTGTTCCCCCAAAATGGGCGAAAAACATAAATCCAGTCATTAATTGTGTTTTTGGATTTCCGCATTTTCCCATAACTTTGGCCATTAGTAGCGCACAGAACGGGGGGAGTCATAAAAATTTGTATTCAATTTTCACGCAATCCTTTGACTTTTACTGTTAATGCCATTAAACACCGAAAAACATAAATAAAAATCAAAGTCTTTGTATACGAAAAACAATTCAAACACTTCTGAAGTGCAGTTGATTTCCTTCATTAGATTTATTCCCATTTTTATTGACTGACTTTCTCTTATTTAATAACATTTTTGTAATTAATTTTTCAAATACAAGACTTAATGTTTTGTTTCAATTGTTTATCGGAAACAAACCTTGACTTCAATCAGTTGCAGAAAAGTAGATCTCAAGAAGTGTTTCCATTCATTAGTCGATAATTAGGCGAAGAAAACAATAGACAATTATTTTATTACAAATTGTCATTAGGTTTCTATCATTTTTGAGGATCTTGTTCATTTTCAACCTATTATTATTCGGTAACTCAATTGATTCAATTCAGTGCTGACGTGAAAAATGTTATGAAATTTTCAATCAAAAAGAATTTCTCAAATTTTCAATTTTGTTTGTCTTTCTTTTGAATAGATAACCGAAATCTTCAGAAATAGAAACCGAATCGTTTTTTCTTTGCTCGACATCCGTCAGAACAACAAAAAAAGTGAGTCATTAACGAAAAATTTATTTTATTTTTGATCATTATTTCCATCTGTTTCTTAAACACTAAACAAAATAAGCGAAACTCATATATAAGTCTATCCTCTGATAAATCTATATTCAAATTATATATGAATAATAAGTTTTGGAGAATAGAAAAAAATACAATAATTTGTTTATTATTTATATTCTATGCAAATATATTCTGAGCTTTTTGGCTATCATTGACTCTCATTAAACACATTTTTTTATATTAACGAATAATTTGTTTCACTAAAAGCGTCGACTAATTCATTATAAAAAGTCCATTAATTATTCGACAGTCAAAGCAGAATATGGAAGCCCTGGAAACTCCTATCAAATAATGGAAAGTAAGACAAAAAATCAAGAAATACTTTCTTCAGAATTATTTAAACAGAGATTAGAATATCTTTAAACTTGACTTTCAGTCCATTAAAGTCTTATAATAGAAATGAATTCATAAAAAGAGCGTCATTTTGATTTTATTCAAGAATCTTCTTCCGATAATTTTTCGCTAACCTTTTATTAACATAAATTTGCATTTTTAGCATTTCCATAGCCCTGAGTACCAATGTCTCTGCCCTGTGCCTTCGTCGAGACGCAGATAGGCACTGGTAATCATATAATTTCCCCCCAGACCTGATTCGTAACTCAGTTTTATATATAGTTTTTTTTGCTGAGCTTCGGTTCGATTTTTTATTTATACACTCATATCATATACATAGATATGTATATAAGACTTATAAATTGAATTTTTTATTTTATTTAAGGCTATATTCAAATAAGTCATGAGTGAAATCACTTGCGATGACTGATTATGCACATATCTTTGGTGAACTTCAACCTATCAGCTTACCTTCAAGCTGAGTTGAAATCAAAACTAGCTAGATCACTTTAAAAAATTATTCGATGTCAGAAAATTGGTTCAAAGTGTAAAAATTAAAAGGGACGTGCTTCTATTCTGTTAAAAGTAATATAATTGTCTTTTTTGAATTTTTAAAAATCTATCTTAAACTTTGATCACATGTCCATGATAGCAAGATATTTTCTTTTAAAGTGAGCAAACTAGTTTTGCTTGCGCCTCAACATCATGGTGATTTTGATTTGTTGGAGTTCACCAAAGATATTTGCATAGTGAGCTTTATGTCTGATCTGACAGTGCGAAAAAAGTACATTGAATCTAATTTTCTTATTTCTCTTCTGAAATCATTTTTCTTCTTCTATTTCTGTGACTTTGAGCTCAATTTGATCGCTTCACTAATAATGAGTGCCTCATATCCATTGCTTCAAAGCTCAACCCTCCTCTTCCTTAATATTGCCTACGATTTTATGCTTATTTGCATATATCATAAAAGTCAAGTGTTTTCTGCTCTACTCTTTCGCTCTCCAAATCAAATCCAGAAGTAACCAAGGGCGTCCAAATTAATAAATGCTATCTTGCCGGCCTTGAATCATAATTGACTAGAGCTCATAATATTTAATAATTGTCTGGATAGATTAAAAATATTATTTGTAGGATAATTTTTATGACATTTTATTTATAATAATTCTAAAAAATGTTTTGTAAATCATTTCGATATTCTAATATTCCTGGTTATTCTTCTCAGTTGCCTAACAAACTGGTATTATTCAAATTTGAGACGAAGTACCCAAACCCCTGGCCGCCTGAGCTCGGGGTAGTAAACCTGATATCTTATGATTTGCTGGCACTGGAGTTGTTATATAACTACTGATTATTGCAATTTATGGCATAACTCTATTCACTACAAATGATAATAATTGTGATCCTAGGCTTACACTCTAGCAAATGCTTTCCAACAGTTTTCAGGCCTGACTGCCCCGAACAGCACAACCTCTTTATGCAAATTCTCAAATGACATACGACTTGCCATTTAGTTTGAAGGTCTTGGAACTGAGTTGAGGGCTCAGTCACTCAAATGAGTGGCTCATGTTTTGATAGAAAATGAATAAATAAATTGATAGAAACGGTCGGCCTCTTTGCCGACAAAAGTGTGACTATTAGTGACTCTTTCCTATCAGTTCCCTTCCTTTTTTTCGCCATTCAAAGTCACATTTCTTACCAAGTGACATTATGTGATGATAATTTTTCCTGACACATGGGGCCGGCGGTTTTCCACCGACACAAAAAAACGTTTTTGGTTCCACTCATTTGATACATAAAATAGGGTTTCCTTTAGTAGATGTTCTCTAAAATCACATGTTATTTGACTTCCAAATTGACTATTAATTGAATACTTGCACTCAAGTTATGCATTAATTAACTTGCTCTTCATATACTCGAGGTAGAACTCGTTTAGAGGCAAATCATTTCTTAGTTTTCCTCAAAAATAAATTTTATCTCTTCTATCTATAGAAAGAATTTTAATTTGCAAATAAATATTAATTTCATGAATTATTATCTAAATTTTCTCCGATTAAATTCAAAATCAATCAGAAATTTGCTTTAATTGATGCAGGGCAATATATTCTTTTTGCCATTCAAGAAAACTGGTAATCAATTGATCGCTTTATGAATCCATTCCTCAATTTATTCAATTTAATGGACGTTTTCTTTCAAGTTATTGGCTTTTCTCACCACGAGCTCAACATGTTTATAATGACTGTTCCCGCTAATTACCAGAGCACTAATTACACACTGAAAGGGTGGAGTTTGCATACCCTCAGACCTAATAGGAGAGAGCGAGAGAGAGCGAGAGAGAGCGAGAGAGCGAGAGAGAGCGAGAGAGAGAGAGAGAGTCACCGAAAAACCATTTTTCCGACTCAACAGACGATTAATTAACGCTATCTTACAGTCGGATAGACTATTGATTTTGCGGTCACTTTTTGTAGTCCTGTGCTATTGGGTTCCAAAATCGATGGCATGTCTTTTAAGTAATTGATAGCACCATCAGATTTAACGTTTTAATACACTTTCATAAACTAAATGACTTTGCTCAAAAACACAATTTCCAGAGTCACAATCTCGATTTACTACGAGATAGTTGAATAAACTTTTCATTTAATTTCATCAATGAAATTATCGTTACGTTAAGATAGTTGGAGGTCTGCGACCTTATATCGTAATTTGTAGGATCATTTAGAAGTACATTTAGAAGTTGCTTTTTGTTTGATGAAAAAAGAAAGAAAGTTTACTTTTTTGAAAGTTATTCTGAACCACAAGATTATTGCTAGCTCAAATTGTTACAAAATTATCATTATTACTATTTCTATGTTTAACATTCTCTTCTTTTTGGTTGTTTTATGTGTTATGGACAGTGATTCCCAGGCAGGGGGTAATGTACCTCTCTTAATCTTTGAGTCGATGAACCTTTCCCCCAATATTTTCCAGAATTGGACACCCTCTCAATAAGTGGTACTTTGGCAAAACTACCCTTCATCAGATAACATTTTTAGACCTTATGCATAATTCTAGTAAATAAACTAGATCAAAACTCAGTGCCTGAACCCTTTGGCCGGACACCCCTGTGGTCGAGCTTCTTGTTCACCACTGATTTACAAACAAAGCACCCGATTATAGCTGAAAAACTACTTTGAAATCCATATATTTTGTGCAAACAATTCATAAAAATATTAGACAACTTCATCGCAAACCAAAAGCCATTATTGTTTAACATTAGTATTGAAATAAGCGATGAAATACTGAAGTGTTTCGAATGAAATACACAATTATTTGTTTTTCATATTGTTTTTGATTAAGAATTGAAAACACGATTCGTGTGTTTTGATAATTGTTTTTTGCCAGGTTTCATTACGAATTTCAATTCAACTCGCCTTTTATTTGTTTGGACTCGAGTTAGATATAAAAAATAACACATAAATTATTCATTAGATTATTCTGTTCTATACTTTTCATTGCAATTTTCGTGAGAATAATATGAGTTGAAAATCAGAAAATCATTAAATGTTTTTTTGATTTTAATTTATTTTAGGTTCATTTGATTTGAATTTTGAGTCGAGTTC
>JAQIWP010001825.1:0-13124 GCA_034695525.1 Euzetes globulus
CAGCTATTACTGAAAGTAATTGTTTTTAAATAATTTTATTAAATATTTTAGTTTAAATTGTTTTAAAATCAGTTTAATTAATAATTGTCTAAATGTATGGCCACTCGCAGATACAGCACAATATCATCCTATGTCAGACATACATAATTCGAATTGGCGCCAAACCAATCCCTCGCTCTGTTAATACCCCACTCGGCCATTCATTTTTCGTTTTCATTATACATGTATAGTGCATTTGATTTTATATAATAATTTTTAAAATTGAATAGATAATTTATCGTTTTGAGCTGTTAAATATGTAATGGAAAAAGTTTCCAATGTAACAGTTGTACTTTATGTCGACTTTTTTATCCGGTCCTTTAAGGGTTAAAACATATTGGTAGTAAATTGCTTTATTAATGATTTGTTGCTTACTCATCTCAATTGTTATATATATATTATTATTGAGAATCTACTGACTAAATTTGAATTTTTTTTTAATATTTCGAATCTAAGTTATACATAGAGTCTATAGAATCCCTCACTTTTGGTGAACTGTAAATTCGAATTGACTTAAAGTTTATGAATTATTCGAGTCATTAATAATTTGATAAATTAATTGAAGTAACAATAATTACTTATAATTAGAGATATTCTATTGAACTAATTTCAAACAAAGACAACTTTCAAGTTCCAAGTGAACTCGTTCGTCTTTAGCTTAATCTTGGTCTTAAATGCTTTGAACCAGAATGAGGTTGACTAGACTTATATATTCTCTAATGGCAATATGTTATTCTGTATAAACATTATGTACATTCTTCTAATATAATCATATTTTGTGCATAATATTCGACAAATATCCCAGGCTATTCCTTAAATTAGTTTATTTAGATTGTTTTGTGAAAGCAATTGTAATTCAACTTACTTTACATTATTGAATATTCTATGAACTTAATCTTTTCAAAATTGTTTGGAAGGTATGGCCAGTTCACACTTGAGTTTCAAATTGCGCAAGCTTTAGCACATTTTTGTTCTTGTTTTTGCTGTATGATCACGGACAGTCGGGAAGTGTGTCTGACGCTAATCATAGACCCAATCAGTCAGACATCAGTCAATTTTGGTGCAAACAGTTAACAAAAATCAAATTTTTATACAAAATGTCTCCAAATTAATGAATGATTTCATTGATTTCGAAACTTATTTGAAAAAAAAAATCATTGAATAATTAGAGATAAACTGATTTGATATTTGACATCATTTCTAGAAAACACTTTCATTTATTTTTCGTCACAAATTCCAGATTCAAATTGAAGAGATCAGATTTGGAGATAATATATGTGAAGCAGCTATATAAGTGTGCAGGTCAACTCACCGCATGGTCTCTTATCATAATAGTTGGTGGAGTGAGAAAACTCTCAGACAGGTTCTTAATAAAAATGATACTTCTTTTGCTTCACAGAATATCACGTTTCGAACTAATTTCATTGACAAGCAATAGCTTCATTATCTTTTCTTTAATGACCTTGCTCATTCATTATTTTTTTGGCAATAAAATAATAACTAATAATAGTATGTTTTTAATGATTTTGAGATTATTTCAAAATCTATTTATTGATTGATTGATTTTGACTGAATTTAATGAATGATGAAAACGAAGCGATTTATTGAATAATTAGGAATAAAACTTTGAAAGTAAAGCAGTCCTGTCCTGTCCTGTTTTGCTACAGTTTTGATATGATATGAAACTAAACAAATGTTTTGAAATCAATCCAATGTTGAAAAAATTGCGCAAAACTCAGATATAGAACATTACAAACACTGTATTGACTTTTAAATATTTAATCTAACACCAGATGAAAACTTGTTGGAACAAAAGAAACTAATGAAGTCCAAAAACTGCCAATGATATCTAGTCAAGTTTCTTTGAATAATATTAATGACTTTTCATAATTTTTGTTTTTGCCTGGTATTTGTCTATTGATTACTTTTTTATTATTTAAATGCGATATCGATTTGTTTATACAAATTTTCAAAGATGTCCAAACTCTTCGATTCAGATTTGATTAGAAAGGAGTCGGAAGACTGTTATTCCCTTAGGAATAGCTAATCATAGAAAGTTTGTGATAATTTTGGCGCCGGTCCTAAAGGGCTTAGGCTATGGCTATGGCCTAAAGGGTTAGACTATGGTTTCCAAGATTCTGGTTGAAACTTTTTTAATAATTTAAATAAATATTCAAAGGAAATAGTTTTTAATTTTTGTTTATTAATATAAAAAATAAATAACAATAAATCATTTAAAATATTTTCGATTATAATATCGATGAAAAATATGATAAATCTTAAAAAATTGTAAAAAATGCTTTAATTTGGAAGAGATCGTGAATTATGCGATGATATGAAGAGCCAAAAAGATTTCAGATTCAAAACAAGAGTCGAATACTTTTGAAGTAAAAATGGGATTCTTTGGATGAAATGCTTTAATGAATGCAATATTGGAACTACGGATCAGATGAACCAATTTTTATGAGTTTTATTTATTGTTAGACAATAAGTTTTGGTAAAAAAAGAAGGGCTTTCATCTATTCAGATGAGTGGACTCTGGGGTCAGCCAACCAGTTATTGACGACATTCCAAATACTTTTGACGGCAACGCTCAGTGGACTTTTTCTTTGATAGCGTTCATAACTTCTTCGTCTGACCGCAAGCTTCGAGTCCTCAATGATGTCATTCCAGACAATGGCGTCTTGACAGAAATCGACTGTGCATTTGTGTAGCAGCAGCAGTTTTGGAGGCAGTTTAACTCCACATCCCCGGTGACATTTGACAGGTTTGGACGGATTTAGGGGACATTGAGCTTTATGTTGGGCCATATCCTCGAGTTTGACCGAAACAATGCAACCCTCGGAGGCGTACACGCATTTAGTTGCCATTTGGCTCAGATAACTGTAGATGTATTTGGGCGCCGGCCTCACTTTGGTGTGTGAAATTTCGTTCCTGTCAATGGGACAGGTCGATGGACCAAACAATGGAGTCTCAATCCATCTTCGGATGCATTGTTCGCAAAAGATGTGTCCACACGGTTCGACTTCGTAGGGATTGTCCAGAACTCCGAAACAAATGGGACAAAGGATGTCCTCGTGAACTTTGCCGTAAAATCTCGAAACATCGAAACCCATTTCGAAAACTTTTTGCAAACTTATTGACAAAACTTTTCAAAACAAATGATTTAAAAGACTTTTCTTTCTGTGACTCAACGCTCTGAGAAAGCAATTGAATTGAATTCTCAGTCAAACTCATTAATATAGGGGTTCGACAGACTATACAGTTATGTCGAGTCTGGTCGGCGCTCAGTAGCGCCACTCATGTCTTCAAACGCTTTCCTGTTTTATCCGGTTTTTGATTAATTTGATAAGAATTTTAATTTTGGTTCGCTTTAGTTATTGAGAAAGTTTTATTTGAAAACATTGTCGGCGTCGCCCCAAACCGGATCACAAGAGAGCCACTGGTGTCAAAGTCACCAAACCAACGCACAAACACTCCTTTTTATTTAAATTTTAAATCCAGTTAATCAACAGCTCAACACAGTTAGCAATTAATTGGTCGGTATTTTCCACAACTCCTGTACTGTCAGGGCCTACACAAGTGCTATAAACCCGTGCAAGAGTTGAGCTCTAAAACATTGGCGCAAAGAATATTTTGTATATTTATGTGTATATTGAATGATAAGAGGATTTCTCTTTTATCATTTAAATGTGTCTTACGTGAGATACTTAATGGCTGTCATTTCGGTACCAAAATCTAGCAAAACAATAATTATCACAAATATTTGAATACTTCAAATTCAAAGTCTTCTTCAATGATATTTCTGACAAAAATATTTTCATTTCGCTGTTTTTTTTCATTGTTTTCTTAGAGATCATTGAAAACAAATTCAATATTTTTTTAAGTCTCTTTCAGATAAGTTGGGAACTAATCGCTAGTATTATGACTGAGAGATTATTTGCCTCTTAATATCAAGTGATAGAACGGTTCAAAATTATAAAAAGGGGTTAAATACCCCCAAAAAGGTTATTAATATTTTTTCAATTTATCTGAAAAATTATGAGATATTTTGATTAGAAAATTGAAAATATAAATATTCATCAGAAATAGGCGTCAGAAAAGTGGAAGTCGATTGTCACTGACATTAGACTTGAAAGATTGGATGTGAGAGTAGATAAATAGAGATATAGTGCAATATTTTTTGTAATTGGAGTACAAAAATTGTCTATTTATGGAATTATACCATAAGTTCATTATCACTAAAATGTTATGTGTTTTCTTTTTTTACCATTTTTCGGGTCAAAAAATAAGATAACTTTTGTTATGTCACTCCATGTGCTCATAACGTGAGTTGCCTTCAGTCAATTCAAACGTCAGACTAATTTCTAACCTCTTAATAAACAATAACCAAAAATTAATTTTTATTAACATTTTATCGTTTATTCGCAAAAAATGATTATTATTATTGTTTGGATAAATCATAAGCTGCACAGTTGTAGTGCACTCCTTATCAGAGCACACGTTTTAGGAACTTTAAAAAACTAATATTTAAGCGATTATATCAATAATTTAGAAAATCATTAGCCAGGGTTGTGGCCAAACCCTGATAACTCCGGTTCGATGTTTTGCAAGGGGAGACTTTCCACTCAAATCGGCGCTTCGAAGGCAATGTCTATTGAGCTCAAAATACAGAGTTTTGGCCTCATTTGGTATAATTGGCACTCATTTCAAAACAAATAACTGTAAACTAATCTAAAAAAGTGACTAATTTTTACTTGAAGTTTGACTCAAAGCCTTAGACCTCTTGAACTATATTGTACTCGTTTATTTTGAGACCGCACGGCCTTCGAAACTCCTGACCCCTTTCGTGAATCCATTTGTTAGAAACCCATTTGGAGCCGACCAGAACGGGACAGGCAGCGTGTCGAGTTAACAGGTCTCCATCGCCCGACTTGTGCAAGTTATACCAGAAGGCGGCCGTAGACTTCTTCGGCCACACCGATACCCCCAATTGGGGGAAGACTGTCGCACCGCCAGCCTCAACATCACTCATGTAGTTCAGCCACGTGGCGATCCGATTACCCGTTCCTATCATTAAATTATAGATAATATTAAATTTAGTTATATTTGATTTGTTATCAAATGTTTTAAGTTTTTTAGTTATAAATAAAATGTGAATTTTTTTTTGAAAATCTTTTAAAATATGATTCAGTTTTGATGAACTGCTAATTGAATAAATATTTTGATTAGTTTCTCATCGGATAAATAAATTGGTTGTGAATATCGAGTCAACAATAATTCTCATTAAACCAGAAGCAGTTCAAACCAGAAATCAAAAATTAGAGTCCAAATAGTTATCGATGAAAAAATTGAAAACAGAGAAAAACTGAATATTATATCAGATAACCAGTGATTACCAATGTTTCAGTTAGTAGTGAAAAGCGAGTCAACTCAGCTTGTTACTTATCATGGTATTTAGGTTAAGTCAATAAATCCAATATTCTAATACATATTTGATTCTAAATGTTTGATGTGTTATGTGAAAAAGATCGTGGTCATAGTTGTGTGTGTGTGTGTGTGTGTGTGTAATAGCTTCATCGCCTTGCTCATTCATAATATTAAAACAGTGAAACTTTTTTTTCAATGTTTGGAGAAATGGAGATAACTATTGAAAAGTGGAGATTAGATTGGATTGAATACGTGAACAGAAAAGAATAACTGGGAATACATAACCATTTGATGTAACATAACATAAACTTTTGGTCTCCACTCAAGTCAAGGCAATTCTCTGGCAAACGAAAACAGAGCCATATGACGGTAGGTAATGGTTAACCCTAAGCAAAGGTCGGTCCAAATATCAAATAAATAGATGAGTGAGGCTCAGACTTCACATTCGGAGAACGTGCAAAAAAATCCATGACGTCTTCAATAGCAAAACGAAAGTTTTCAGACTGTCTTTTCTGGAAATTAGTCGCATATAATGGACTTCATTGTTCACTATTTGTTTCTTCTCGATTATGCAAGGAGACACAAGAACTACATAAAACCAATCAACACTTCTCAAATCCGAAATCATATAATCATTGGGAAAATAGTCTCGTTCTGACTCGTCCTAACCTCTCACGTATGCAAACATTGCACCAAATTATAAGTTTAGTTACAAAACCAAAAGTCTTATTAATTCATTCAATTAAACCTTTGATTGCTTGCTCTGACAATTTATATAATTTTTTAAAGAATAGAGTGAACGGAATGGTAGTCCTGTTTTAGGAACATTTCGTTCAATGGGTTTGACATTGAAAGGGCCGACAAATATTTACATTGATATCATAAGACATACCCAATGACTTGAAGGCATCCTTCTCTTCACGTCTGGCGAAGTCATAGTGAGGCTCATAATGACCACCGATTCCATAATTAACGACCTGAAGCTCTTCAGCGGTGGACAGTTCCAAACCTGTGACATCACTGATGCGTTTAGAGATTCGATGAATGACCTGATGTTCTCTGTTGGTGAGCCAGGCACTCTTTGAGATTCGGTATTTGGCGGTCTCTAGATTTCCGGTCACCGAGTTCTGAACGGTGGCCCGTTTTAGCTTAGGTTCGGCCAAAGTCTTTACCACTTCGATCTCTAGGTCCGAAAGGAAGTCATGGAATATAACGATTTGAGGTCTTTTAAAGGCCTCCTCCACTTTGAATCGCATGTATTTCATGAAAGGTATTCGAGTTGTGTTCAAATGAAAGCAAACTAATTGTGACTCAATCCTATCGGACAGACGTTTCTCTCCCCGACATAACGCCTCATAAGATTCTCGTTCAGTCTCCTCAATAGACCACGAGTTGCGTGACTCGACTATGGCCTCATCCAAAGGCACGTCCCCGTCGTCCCCTCTTTTCTTATTAGTTTTCACTTGATTCAACTCTTTCTGATAGTATTCGACATTACCATAAGCTCTGGGATGGTCTGGAGATAACTCTAATAGTTGATGGGTCAATTTGAGGGCTTGTCTGACGTTTCCCCTCTGATATGTGGAAAAAGCCAAATACTCTAAAATAGTGATCCTATCGGTGTCTGTAACGCCCTTTTCTCGGTCGAGTCTGTCCAAAGCCTCCTGCATCCAGAGAACGGTATGATAATAGTCTTGATTGACATATGCCTGTCGTCCTAATTCGAAGCAGTCGTTTGCTGTCAAAGACATTCGTGTCTGTGGCGGTTCCAGTCCTGACTGTTCCTTCTTATACCCTCTCATATCTCTAACTAAAATGAGTCCGTCAGCCAAAGAAGTCGTGTCTAACTTATATGTGTCTTGAAGTCTGAGCAAAGCTTCGGCCGCCCCTCAAGTCGTATAAAAAATAAGTAAAACATTTATCAATTGAAAAAAAGAAAAATTATCTGAATTTGACGTCAATTTCTTTATCAGAAACTTGAATGAAATGAAAATAAATGATTTAATACCTGATAAGTCTTCAGCTGATGGAAAGGTTTCGTTTTGGTGTAAAACTTCGATAATTTGCTTCTTTTCCGAATTAACCAAATACTCGACAAGTTTCCAATCAGTGGTCAGTCTTTTAACGAGAAGATAGGCATTGATAGGATTCGTCAAATAAGAGTTCGTGTCTTTCGATGCGATTGTATGCAAGTCTGCATAATGTTTGGTCAGTTGTCGTAATTGAGCCAAACGTTGATCTTCTGACGATAAATATTCCTCTAAAGAGCCGACAATCAGTTTTTCGGTATTCAATAGTTTTTCCAAATGAACTAAAGCTGTGAATAATTCCGATGTTATTAAAGGAATTGCAGCTAATATTTGGATCAAAACAAACAACTGCTTTGAAAATGATTTCATTGTTTTTGCAATCAATTTATTATCAATGAATGAAAGATTGAATTGAATGGCAATTAAACCCTTTGAACATTGGGTGCGGTTTTCAGACAAACATTTCTCTAAAATCCCTCAAATTTGTTCACTTCTTTCAGATGTCATTTAACGATGTCTTCAATTATTTGAAATCCTTTCAATGTTATGATTGAAGCACTGAGATTAAGCTTGGTTATGCAGTGAATTATGAGAATAGAGCCTTGTTCACCCAAAATGACACACGTTTTTAGTCAATTAGACTTTTGTTTATTTTAAAATTTTTTCAATTCAATCAAAACAGTCCTTGTTTTACCACTTTCTACTATAAATAATGTCTTAAAATTCTAACAAATATTGCATTAAAAATGGTATGAATTTTTGGGGATTATATGAACGTTGTTTATGAGGATTATGTAAGGATTAGAGAAATATTTCATAGACAACGCGAAAATATTGTTCACCCCTTTCATTGCTTTTATTCCAACAAATGGCTGACTTATTAGACATAATTTGTGGATATGTTGATGAAAGTTGAAGAAAGTTCTTGAATGTTGTGGAAACGTAATCATCGATCATCTGTTGTATAATCTGTTGTATTGATTGAGACAAACATCTGATGAGTCAGTGGTCAAAGACCTGTCAATATTCCAAACTCTTTTAAATTAATCTTTTTATTCAATAATTCATTTGTTTTTTGTGTTTTTAGAAATGAGTGGACAGTAAGGACAGTGAGGACAGGGAAATGTCTTTACGGCAAAGTCCGACCGAAATATATAAACAAACATTACTTGTTTTACTAGAAAACAATGGCTTTCAGTTGATATCGGGTTTGGACGACAACTGCGACCAAAACAATGACCGAATCATTACTCGCCATCGATTTGTCCGACGAACACCTCTTCGGCCTCACTTATGGGAGAAGAAAGTGTGTCCCGATGTGGATGTGGTCGGCATTCCTATGGGCAACAGTTTCCTCGTAATCCACGCCATTGTTTGTCATTCGATTGACGATTGCGTTAAGATTAAGATTAAGACCAACCAATCGATTGATTACATCAAACAAAAATTGTTGACAGAATTTGTGATCAAATTAATTGAATTGCTTTCGATTTCAATCAATGACTTACCCCTGGAATTGAAGTTCAGAATACTTTCGTTATTACCGATTGAATCGCTCTTCAAAATGGCTTTAGTGTCGGCCGACTGGCGGGCCGTTACTCTCGATGACCAGTTGTGGAGAATTCTTGTTAAACAACATTTCCCTGCCTTTTATTACCGTGGAATCGATGGTAAGTCTTATTTGTCTTTTATCTGTTAAGTGCTGACAATTGTTTTCAGGGGAGAACTGGAAGACTGTATATAAGGATGCGTTTCGTAACCGGAAGCTATTGGAACGCCGTAAGTCTTGGGCCTCCAGAGGTTTGCCTTCTTCGTTGATATTCCCAGCCCTTCCGCCGTCGCCCCCGTTACTGCCTATAGCAGGCCCTCCGTTCATTCCAATGCTTCCGCCGCCGCCGTCTTTCTTTAGAGATCTGGTTCCGGAAGAGGTGCGAAATGCGTTTCCGAACATCAACAGAAATAACCAAGTGTCCAGATCTATTCTATTTGGTCCCGACATTATCTTCTGAACACTAAATATAGGACAATCACTTTGGATGAATTGGTAAACACTATCGAATTGATTGTTTCCCTTTTATGGTACTCCCGATGAATGACAAATTCTGAAGACTGTAACCATTAGTTTGCATTCTTTACTTAAATCTCTAGTTTTATCCAATGATATACTCATTGTTTGAAATTACATTTCTTTGTGTTAAAAACTATATATAAATTAAAAATTTTGTAAAAATTAAATCGAAATACATGTCATTTTATCTCAAAATTGAATGTTTTTCCATTTTATCAAATTGTTCCTAGATATAAATTTAAAGATAATTGATAAATTCAATTAATTGGAATTATTTCAATGTTTTTCTTGTGTTATGTAATAAAATTCAATTTGAATCAAAGCACCGATTAATACAATATTTTTTATTTAAAAGCTAATCACAAATTTGTGGTTATCTGAGGGTAGCCTTGAATTTATTGGCATAAACTTGAAATTTCGCTCTTTTTCTGAAATTTGGACAAAAAAGTTGTAAGTTATTCAAACAATTTAACTGAAATTTAAGTCCAATTAGAAACTGACTTCTGAACCATAAATATCCGGTTGACTATTGTCTGAAACAATTGTCACTTTCGATGAATGAAAAGGACTATCAATTTTGATATTTTAACTTGAAACTTCAAGTAATATTTTTATGTAAAAACCACACACGACAACTCACGCAAGACTTTCCAAAAAAAACATTCAGTTTTCGGAAATCAATTTGTAAATATTTAATTTCCTCAACAAAATTATTAATCGACGGATAGAAAGATTGCTTTCTTATTACTTATATTTTAAAATCAAATTCCTTTCTTATTTCAAATTATTTATTTATTGAAAAACATTAAAAGAATTTGTTCAGTTGATCTTGTTATTTTAAATTTAGTTTCCATAATTTAATTTTTTTTCTTTTTTTAGATTCAGTCATTCGTTGAGAAAATTTGTATGAAATTAGTGAAAGTCTTTGTTGAGTTAAATGCTTTGCGGATTATTTCATTTTTTTGTCATTTTTTCAAATCGTCAAATTTGTCAAACTTTTATAAAAAGCGCAAACAATTAACACAAAAAGTCATTTTCAGTGAATTGTTTGTCTGTTTTGGTCATTACTTTATTGTGTGAATGAAAGTCAGTTAAAGATATCTTTTGTTAATAGAATCGCGAAATGAATAAGTTTTTAATTTTAGTCTTATTTGTAACACTTCTGATTGTTATTTGTGAGTCTCATCCCTATGGAGGGGGCATTGGTTTGGCTGCTTATGGGGCGGGTTTGAAACACACTAAGGTTAAAGGACTTGTCATCAAGAAGAAGAAACTTTTAGCTTTGAAAAAATTGGCGAAACTGAAAAAGATTAAAAAATTGAAGAAAATCAAGAAACTGAAAAAGTTGAAGAAACTTGCGAAATTGAAGAAACTTAAAGGTCTGGGCTTTGGTGGACACGGCGGCTATGGATATGGATAAAACTCATCGAATTCTTATTTCATTTTATTTTCATAAATACTTTTTATAAATTTTTAATTAAAAATTCCAATTTTTTTTTATTGAAAACAAATATTTTAATTTTATTTGCGATGGATTATTGAAAGTCAATTTCAGTCATCTATTCATTTATGCAAATTCTAAATTGAAATATTTCTATTACTTATCTTTTTTTTGTATAAATAATTGACTTACTTTAAAAATTCTCAAAGAAAGTTATTTTAAAATTTGAAACAAAGTGTAATCTTTTTATATAAAAGTTTTGTATAAAAAAATAATAAAAAAACATTTCCCTATAAAACGGTTTGATTTGGAGATTCAGTTTATGTTAATTTTAATGACAACACAAATCATTCATTTTATCGATCTTTAAATGTTTGAAAATATTCAAGCAATAAATAATTTACACAAAAGTTATATTTGATCTAACATGAACATAAAGTTTAGTTTAATTTAAAGTCAATTCACCTCTTCATTAATTTTCAATTATTGAATATAATGTCATTCGTCCAAGTTGAATTGACTAATTATTTAAAAAATATATAAAAAACAAATGTCTAATATTGAGGTCAGTGTGAAAGGGTTTAGATATTTAATGTGAAACCAAATTCTGCTATCACCATAGTTTTATGATAGATTTAGATAAGTATTAGCACAATCAAAAGAGAAAAACTCAAAGTTGTTTAGATATTTTCACTGTTAGGTCTTTTTATAATCATAAATTGAATATGTTATATTTTATTTTGAGCAAGCTAAACATTGTAGAAGTGTATAATGACGAAGGAGAAAATGTTGTTATATCACCAAAAAACCCATTCTATTTAATTGAAAAAGCTCTACAGTTATCGTTTCAATAATCAACTGCATCTTTCTTGCATAAACTATAATATCTTAATAGAGTAGTTTTTGCAGACACCAGGCAATTTCTATGTTTACAAGTTCACTTAAAAGGATCGTTTATTTAAATAAAAACGTCCTTCATTATAAGTACTAAACCCCAATGAGCCACAAAATTAAACATTGTTCATCCACAAGCATAAATGCATACATAAAAACAGCGTGAATCTATTTCAAGAATAAATTTCTTCTTTCCAATCACGATATCTTCTTTTTAGAATTTCAGACAATAATCTAGATACTTTAACATGCTGATAATAAGCCGATAAAAATTGACCTATCTTTTTAGAATGAATTGTTGACATATCTGCGGCGGTCAAACCCTCGTAATTTAGTAGCCATGCAAAGGGTTCTAAATGAAAATTTGGTTGGAAAAAATAAGTTTTAAGTCAAACTAGCCAATCACAATAAATAACATCAAGATATTTAAACTCTCGGTTGATGTTTAATGATTTTAAGGTTTCACATTGTTCCTTGAAAAAGAGCCTATCATTATAATTGTATAATTTTCATTCAAACATCTCATTACATGCAGAAAAAGGTGACAGGTTATTAAATCAACTTGCTTACCAAGTTTCATTCAAAAGCAAAGAGCTAAATGACTAAAGAATGTAGTTGATTTCCTTATTAAATTTACTACTGGCTCATCTTAACTGTGATGACATTATCTTTGAGAATTTACAATTTGCTGCATGAAAAGTGATTAAACTGATTATCAAGCACCTAAATCGCCTGTTTTAGCCAATTGAAAAAGTAGGCCATAAAATAAATTATTTATTCTTATTGGACAATAAAATAACTGAGCATGCTATTTTGAATTTCTCTAAAAGTGAACATTTTTTACGTTGATGTAAGTTTGCAGGTTTTTGACGTTAACCCTCAAGATCTTAAAGAATAAGTATTCCAAAATTAATCTTTTTAAGATAAATTTCAATTTTTAGAAAATGGAAAATTAAAAGGGACAATTGTAATTTTTGCATTTTGTTTATATAAAAATGTGAGTCATTTAATAATTTTGTTGTTTTGGTTCAATATTATACAAAACATAAGACACATAAAAACGGAAATATCTGTCCTTTCGACGGACCAGTTATGCGAATCTCCTCAATGAAATTGTTTGACTGAATAACTTATGTTTCGAAATGAGACAAACCGACCAAAGCTTATATAAATTCAAATCAAATGTAAAAACTCTCATTTAAGAAATAATTTCTGTTAAAAG
>JAQIWP010001826.1:0-13114 GCA_034695525.1 Euzetes globulus
CATGTGTTCGCCATTATTATCTAATAATAATGAAGAACCGAAACATCACAGTTAGTGATTTGCTAAGATGTGACTCTCCAAGATAAGTTCTTGATTTTTTTACAACTGATCTATTTGTTTTTGGATGAAACCCTGATCTATTAACTTTTAAACTAATCAAGATAATATTCACAACGTTGAAGCAAAATCCTATAAATTGTTAGTTACTTTTCTTTTTGTCAGTCACTTTATCAAAGTTTTTTAATATTGAGAAGAGTTATGAGAATAATATTTATTCGATTGTTAGTCAGGTTTGTGACATATTTTTAGGAAAATTTATTGTGAATTTCAATTATAATGTTTTATACGAATATTTGGAAAAAACTTTAATAAAATAATTGAATTAAATGAGTTAAATGAATTAATATTTTCTTCACGGGTAATTGTTAGTATTTTCTACACGGTAAACGTTTGATTAATGGATGTCTTCAATTTTCGATTGTCTGAAATGTTTAATTCATTTCTTTTATAAAAATCAACAAAACTCAAGAATTTCTTCAATTTCTTATATTTGACTTTAATAATAAAAAGGTTTCAATAATTCATTGCATTTTTGATTGTATAAGGAATAAAAATTAATCGAAGAGAATCTGTCGACCATTTTTATTTAGAAGAAAAAAATACAAGATAATTTCATAACCCATTTTGTAATTATAAGGGCAAATTAAGGAAAACTTTAAGGGCAAACTCTCATGTGGCTTATTCCAATTTTTAAAACAATTTACCTATTTTATGTTATTCAGTTAATTTCTTTTAATATTTTACAGTTTAAAAGATACTTTATATTTGTTCCTTTCATTTCCTTTGAATGGTGCCAAGATAGCACAATTTAATTTTATATTGTCCACCTTGCTGATTGTTTGATTGTTTGATGATTTATATTTATCCTTATATACAAAGAGCGCAAATGTTTCTAATGGCCCATTAGTAATGGGTGTCTTTTGAAAGAGCATTATTGCATGCACAAACTTCTTTATGCATAAAATACTCATACATAGCGTATCAAATGATATGAGTAAGAGATTTTGCATGGTTCAAAAATGATATCTTCAAGAAAACTAACCAGTGGGCATTTGCATATAAAAAAAAGTAACAGAGTGTTTGTTTGAATAGTTTTGAGTTTAAAGCTTATCTAGCAAACAACAATAAATGAGTTAAGATATTTTCAACCCCATTAGAAACATTTGCAATCACTGCTTATTCGCATACATTTTAAGTTCTCAAACCTCTCAAAATATTAACTCAGGTTTAAATCTCTTCTTTTAAATCACGATATTTTCAATCTTCTTTTTCGAATTTCAGACAATCTAGGTATTTAAATATGCTCATAAGCGGATAAAAATTGGTCTATCTTTTTTTAAAACTAATTCTTTACAAATCAATCGGTGGTCAAATCCTCGTAACTTAGTATCGATCGAACACTTTTCCTATTTAGAAGAGAACAGCCTTTTAAGTCCTGATTTGGCAAATATTGGCTGATTTTCTCTCAATTTGTTTAACAATTGTTTTGACAACTAATATGAGTTGAAATATAAAAATTGTCAGATTTTATTCATTTATTTATTTCAATAAAACTATTCTTCAAATTAACTATTGATTATTCGCATGTTATTCACCAGTAATGTGGCCTTGCCCAATTTTTTTAACAACTAAATATTTCGGAAAAACCCTCCCAAAAAATTGACGATTTTTTTGGAATGGGGGTTCTGACCAAGAACGAAAATCCTAATTAGGCTATTTTGTAAGTTTGAAGGCAAAATTGCTTAATAAAAATTGAGGATTTTCCAGAATGGAAATGGAAATGGGTCATTTTTGAAAGTTATCAATATTTGAATAAAAATTGTGAATGTATTTGAATAAAACGGTTGATATTTATTTTATTCATTCATTGATTGTTTGAATATTAAACTTCTAATGACTTATAAACAAAAAGATTGATTAAAAAATTTGAAATAATTTATTAAATAAAAGTTTTCATTGATTACTATTCGTGTCATTTACCACATTAGAAGAGGTCGAGGCTGAAGAGGAGGCGAACTTCAAAGCTTTCCAATCTTCTATTTCTTTTTTTAGTTCAGTGGCTGTGGAGAGGGCAAAAATAAGAACAGGCGGAACAGTCAAATAAATGGATTGCAGACCTGGACGGAGCATATCTTCTGTCAATGGCTGTCTATTGAATGGATCCGTCGATGCGTTGAGCAAATGGCGAATAATGACTGACCTGTCCATAACGTGACCACTGGGAAGTACAACCGGGTCTTCCATAATTGTATCCATGAGAGGATCCTTGTACTCATTGGGCGCATCACTCAAATCAATTTCCAATTGTTTTTTGGTCTCAAGAATTCGTTCGACATTTTGAGTCAAAATTCTGAACGAATCGATTTTGTGCTGACTCTTCAGAAGATATCTTTCCATCCGAATGGCCGCGTCTTCGAACAACTCTCTACTGTAAGAGCGCTCGTCCGATGCAATGGCCTGAGTGTCAACCCATTTAAACATTTAGTGTAAAGTTTGAGATGAAAGGCATACCTGAGCGAATTGGTCACAGTTTAAGTGAATATAAATGTCTGTCAACTGATCCAACAGATGTTTGGGATCCCACCCATACTTCTCAGGTTTGGCCACTTTAAGTGTATTGCATTTGGGGCCACATAGTTGTTGAAGATTGGAATTCAGCATGGCCGCCAACCTGTCCGCCAATTCCTGTCAAATCAATCATTAAGTTATGTCAAAAGTCATCACTAATTGCATGACTGACGGGTTTCATGAAAGGCTCGCGAATGGCTTCAGTCAAGTAGTGCAACATATCGACCGTCTCTGAGGCCAGAGTTAAGTATGACCTGCATTGTCGCTCGTCATTCTGAAGAACTCTTTGTCGTGAGATCTGGTGCTCGCGGTTCTGTTTGTTCCAATTAGTAGTGTCTTTCATCTCTTCCTGAATCTCATGGATTCTTTTAAGAGAGTCGAGTGACTCGTCCAACAAGAAGGTGGTGTCGTTCATCAACATATTGACGAATCGGACGAATTGTTTGCCACTATTCGACTCCTTGACGATCGCCATCTTATGAATTGAGTGGGTCCACAACGACTTGAATATAATGCTTATGTGATACCGAATAGAGAACTTGTCATAGAATTCACTGCTGGCACCGGTAGACTCGATATCCGTATAAAACTTCATGAGAGAACGGGCCAAATGCACTTCTGCCAGAGAGTGGGACAGAATCTGAACGTAGAACTCCTGCGTATAGTTATGAAGTATAGGACTCGAGACAAACATCACTTCAATAAACTTTGCGGTCAAATAAGGATTACTGATATAATGTGGCGAACATATCATTACTATCAGAAAAACGATCAAATCCTGAGAGTTTACTGAATCGTAATGACTGCTGTTTGGGTCCAGAATTTGAGGACAGTATTGAATTACAAATAACAAGAATTCTGCGATATCTTCGATATACCACTCGGGATATGAAGCGAAAACTTCGGGAACTTTTTGAGGAAGGGGTAAATCAATGCTCGAATGGTTTTCGCAATTAATTGTTTTGAGTAAAAGACCGATCATTTGATTATAAAAAGCCAGAGAACGACCCAAAAGTCTTTCATCGACTAATCCGGACTCAGAGCATGTCTTTGCTTTTTGAAGTTTCTTCACCTGTTCTTTAAGTTTTCTGATTTTGTTGGTGTGGTTTAGTGGCAGAAATGGGATCTTTTGTGCGCTTTGATTAAGTTCTTCGATATAACGCGTCATATCACGAATCGCTCGAATTCGTCGAATATATTTCCTCTGACAGGGGATGACACTCAAGTGGTGGCAGTGCAGCGCCAAGAAGAAGCACTCAGTCGGGAAATTGGCGGCACTCCAATCGTGGCTCTCCTTTACATTCAATTGTGACAACCAGTTATCGGCTTCAGTCGAAGTATATTTGATTCTGGACTCGTCTTTTCTGAGAGCGACCAAACTTGATGGATGGAACTGATACAAGGGCTCAATTTTTTCCCGTTTTATTTTCACTGACAGCAACTGAAGGACTGACAACACATTTATAAGAAAGCCATCGCCAGAAACTAGTCTTTCGTCTGATTGCAATTGTGAGCGCTCTTTGTTTCGGCGTAAAATTTCGCTGATATACCGTAAAGTTGTCTCTCGAGTACTGCTGTTAACTATCATTGAATGAATTGTTGGGAATAACAGGTCTTTTCTGATGCTTTCCAATTGATGTTGAAGTTCAGTACTGTTTAGTTTTGTGTTTTCTGCGCTACTCTTTGTATTTGAGAAGAATTTTTCCACAACTTTCGGCTGACATTTAATATAAACTTTAGTAAAATATTTGAAATCATCGGATCAACACTTACGTCGTCTTCAGCGAAGACTGAGAGTCGGAAAAATGGAGATAAAAAAGAAAGTCTGGCGAACTCTTTGCCGACTGCGTCACTCATTGGCTCAGGTGACCAATTGTCCATTTCTGTTATCTATGCATGAAATGGCATCAATTCAAAAGGAAACAGACTAACAAAGACATACCAATTGACAAACGGGTCGAACAGATTTCTCTTTGCAATAGATGAGACTCAACTCGTGTAAGGCTTTGAGCGGCAGTTTATGTGACGAATCATTGGCTAAACTTCCATTCCTTTGCATTTCTTGCCATAAGATTTGCAAAATTGGAGTAAAAATTGCTTTAAAAGTATTCGAATTGTTTTCGATATCCTTTTGGTAAGTATTGCAAACAAACGAAGTTATGAAACCTGAGGGCAAACACTGAGCTAACAATAGTTGAGCCAAAATTGAGTTGGAATTCGGACACAACGACGGATCAGCCAATGAATTGGTGACCACAAGAGCTGAGAACTCCATTATTTGAAGCCGTATTTTGGATAAAAGTTGATTAAGAAGACTGTTATTACGAACTGAGGAAGAAGTCTCTTCGTTTGTCAGACGGACAAAACTTTCCAAAAGATAACAAAAGACCAGAACTGACTTCTCTTTGCTTTTAAACAATTCTTTAGGGAAAGATAATTCAGTGGTTCCAATAAACCCGTTTTCGTTTGTTTTGTTCTTTAGCTTCAATTCGTTAAATATTTTGAAAGCGTTCTCATAATCACAAGAATTGATTATTCGATTAATGACTTCCATTAGAATAGTTTGAACTAAATTGAGATAATTGTTGGGAACAACTGATGGCTCCAACTCTAGTTTGTAGATTCCGGGCTCACAATCATTCCATTTGACGCAAAATATTCTTGAAATCATTTGAAACACCGATTCATCGAAAGATTTTTCAATGAAAGTTGAGCTCATAGTTGAAACAGATATGGGAAGCGATTGGTTGGCCTCAGCGCTGACACAAGTTTCGCGCTGACGCTTCAAAGACTCTCTCTTCTCAGTCCCGTCCACTTCCATGTTCTCCACTCCAGACGTCAAAATATTTTTGTCCAAATAATTATAGTCCGCCTCGACTTCCATAGAAACACAGTCTTCCTCTCCATTAGGGGCTGAGTCGAAGGCAGGAATAGTTGTTTGTGACATAAGATCGGTCTTGTTTTCGATGTCCTCCAACTGGTTTGCGGGCCATTTGCTCTTAACTGACTCACTGTCGGTGCAGTTATTCAATGAGTTTTGCTCTTCACTGCACTTAATATCGGTTGCGATCTCTCCGTTGGACTCACTCTTCGGTTGAATGTCTTCATTGGATTTGATTGATTCAGTGCTAACAGCTATTTGTTGAGGACTCAGAGGCATATGAGAGCACCCGACGGACGGATTGCTGACATGCGAGCCATCAATTCGGGCCAACCGTTTACGGCGTAACTACACATCAATTGGTTTTTATGAGAATTTATGAGAGATAGTCTTAATGTGGAAATACCTCATCGGGTGTTAACTCATTTTGATTCACTTCTTCGCTCATATCTGCCGTAAAGACACAATTTGTTTAATAATTGTGATTAACAAACAGTTAAATACGTATTTAACAAATATGAGTGACAGACAAAAGACAAAAACGATTCAATGATATCTGACTGACCACTGATTGAGCGCTCCCTTCAACTTAAAAGCAACAAATGTAAAGAAGTTTGTTTTAATTGCGACTCAAATGAGTTAATCTTCAGATCAGTTGACAGTGAAATGAGTTTCTAAATTAAACCTCAAACTGAAGTTCAAAGTAATGGCAAACAATAGTCAGTTGTGAACGCGAATGAAGTGACGAAGCATTTAATTTATTCAAACAAATTATGTTTCAATCACTCGAAGCCTTCATATTGAATAACATCTGTTGTGGACATAAATGGCATCACTTTTGGCCGTCTTTTATGAATAAGAAAACATAAGTCGATGGCATTGGAAGTGCATTGGAAGCGATCAGCTGTTGAGTCGTCAGTCTTTCAATTACTTTACTCTCATTTGTAAACTCATTTGAAACGAATTTTAAATTATTTTTCATTCTCTACAAAAGTTTTATTTATTTATTATTTATTTAGATTTAAGTCAATATTAACTAAATTTTAATGAAATGTTGAAATTAACAAATGGTGTGACAAACAGTGGGTCTTCAGATAAGTGGTGTTCAGCAGAGAATGGATATATTAGTCTCATAGAACGGATCCTTAAAAGACAGAACTCTTGTGATTTACCATTCTTTTCACTGGAATTCTTTCCACCCAAGACCAAAGAGGCAGCAATTAATCTGATTTCTCGTTTGGATCGGTTCCGACGGGGCGGTCCCCTCTTCTGCGATATTACTTGGCATTCAGCTGGAAATCCTGGATCAGATTCGGAGACATCGAGCATAACCATAGCTGGAGTTGCGCTTAATTACTGTGGATTAGAAGCTATGCTTCACATGACTTGTGTTGGACTGACAGAGGATGACCTCAAAAAGCATTTAGAAAGGGCTAAGTCTTTAGGGATTCGAAATATTTTGGCCCTCAGGGGAGACATCACTGACACTAATGTCGGACACTTCCGGTTCGCTTCTGATTTGGTTCGATATATTCGTAAACAATACGGACATTATTTTACGATAGTAGTGGCCGGTTATCCCAGTTCTCATCCCGAGTCTCCCTCTAAAGAAATGGATCTGAAGTATTTGAAGGATAAGGTGGACGCCGGCGCCGACTTCATCATTACTCAACTCTTCTTCAAAGCTCAAGTATTTATTGATTTTGTTATCAAATGTCGTGAAATTGGTATTTGTGTACCCATTGTGGCCGGAATTATGCCGATCCAGAGCTACGACTCACTCGAAAAGATGGTCAAACTCTCAAAGCTAGATATCCCCGAAAATATTTTATCTGATCTGATGGCCATTCGAGGCAATGATGAAGCCGTTCGTAAATATGGTATCCATTGGACGGTTACTCTTTGCAAAGAACTGATTGAAAGAAAGGCAACGCCGGGTCTTCACTTCTATACACTTAACCGAGAATTGGCGACCACTACTATTCTCAAACAATTACAACTATGGATAAAATGCCCGAAACCGCTGCCATGGCTGCCGCCGGCCAACCATAAAAGGTGTTCTGAAGATGTTAGACCAATATTCTGGTCGGGTAGACCAAAAAGTTATGTTTGTCGCACCCAAACCTGGGATGAGTTCCCAAATGGGCGTTGGGGTCGCGCAGATTCGCCCGCCTTTACTGATCTCAAAGATTACTATCTTTTTCTCGAACCACAAAAAAGTAAAAAACAATTACTCGAAATGTGGGGAAAAGAACTTAAATGTGAAGAAGACGTTTGGGATGTCTTTCATTGCTATGTCTCCGGAAAACCAAACAAATTCAATAAAATTATTTCAATAATTCCGTGGAGTAATGAAGAACTTCGACCGGAAACTAACCTAATAGTTGACCAATTGGCCACATTTAATAAAAGAGGAATTCTGACCATTAATTCTCAGCCAAATGTCAATGGAGTCGACTCGACTCATCCAATTCATGGATGGGGCGCTTCTGATGGCTATATATATCAAAAAGTATGAAAACCCGCCAATTATCAGACCAGAGCTCAAAAAATAAATCTGAATGTTGCTAGTAAACATTATCACCTTAGAATCAAATTGTCATTTGATTAAACAATTTCAGATCAGGGGTCAGATAAAAGGCGACAATTTTTGAAATTATAGCTTCAATTCTGAAACTATTCTCTCAATTAAGGCTTATTTGGAATTCTTTACTTCTGTGAAGAATATCGAGTGTCTGAAGGAAGCGCTCAAAGGGTATCCACTGGTCAACTATCAGATTGTGGACAGTCTTGTAAGTAATTGATTTCTATTACACACATATTATTTTACATACACTTCTAAATGGTTTCCAAAAGGGTCAAAACGAGTCGAGCAACTCTCTGGACAACAACCCGATAGCTGTGACGTGGGGTGTATTTCCTGGCAAAGAAATAATCCAGGTTTTCATTGTTTATGTTTAATACAAATTAATAGAATTTTGGTATAAAAGCCCACTGTTGTCGACCCCATCTCTTTCAATGTTTGGAAGGACGAAGCCTTCGGTCTTTGGCACCAAAAGTGGGCCCAACTTTATGATGAGGGCAGTCCTTCCAGGGATGTTATCAATTTCATACACGATACCTACTATTTGGTTAATTTGGTGGACAATCAATTCACAAAAGAGTGTTGTTTGTGGTCACTCCTCGATGATATGTTTTCGATAAAAACCAAAACCTTTGATAAATGATTTGAATTTCGTTTAAAATTTTATTTCAATTATAAATCGGAAAAACATTAAAAATAATTAAACTGAAGTGAAATGAAATGATGTTTTCAATACTGAAGACTTCTTTGTGTCTGAATATCGTCGAGAATGTGTCGGAGCTCTTCGTCCTGAAACCGTCCCTCAAGACTTGGAATTAAAGCTTTGGCTTCTTCTGGTGTTTCGGGACAGAGGTTTGCCAGTTGTGCCAATTCGTATTTGTGGAGCTTCTTTTGAGTGAGAAGACTTCTGACCGCTGCGATTGTCTCTCTATTCTTGTAACGACTAAAACGTTGACAATAGCTAAGAGTTTTCATAAACACTTCCGACAATTCTTGCTCTTCTTCTGCGCTTTCATTTTGTTGTTTGCGATGCTCTAAAAGCATATCGACTTCAGATATCAGAAGCGTTTCTGCGTTTTCGAACTCTTTTGGAAATTGAAGTTCTGTGGCGTCTTCTTCGCTCTGATCTGTGGTTCCGCCAAAAGACATGACTAAATGACAAACGAAATTTCGGGTTCACTCAAAATGCTTCACAAAATGGACAGCCATTCAAATACATCATTACATTTACTGACAGCTGCTGTACTTCAAACCATCCTTTTATTATTTATTTTTTAAGAGAAATAAAATGATTAAATTGATAAATATATTTATGATTAAAGTTTTATTAATTATATTTATAAATGATAATGATACAATTTCAAGAGTTTCACATCAGATTAAGTGAACAAATATTTTAACCGTCGACATGACTTTGGATGTAATCATTGTTATGAACAGTAATTGTTTACATTAGTTGTTGACATTTGAGTGGTTTGTGTTTGAAAATAATTTGAAAGTATTGGCAATGAATTGTGCAGTGATTTAAGTGAAGCCTCGAGGAAGACATGAAGTCCAACACAAACAAGTCTATAGTTTTCCGATTACTTCATAGTTGTATTGATTTCCAAAATACATTTCAATTATGAAATTTTATTTGAAACGATTTTTGGCTTTAATTTGTTTGGTTTTGGTTTCGATAATAGCCTGGAATTCATTAAACTTAGACAAATTGACGCAAAATAAATATAAAGATTCATTCAATGAAATTGAAAGTCATTCAAACCTTAAAGATAATATCCGAGTAAATGCAAAGAATGGCTACAAACGGTTCCAATCAATCGATTGCTTGATTAATGAGGAAAACAGTGTTGAGTGCATCAAAACACTGAATGAAGATTCAGTTTATATTCCCTTTGATTTCATTAAAAAGTATTTCGAAATAAACGGCAAAATAGTTAGAAAAGAAGGCAAACAAGTGTTTGAGTGGAGTCACAGCTATTCCAAAGTCTATTTCCCTAAACAGACGTATGACTCGAATCTTAACTTTTTGTGGTTCGATAACTACAACGTCGAAGTTAGAGATCGGGTCCGATGTGTGTCCGCCATATCTGGTGTTCCCATTTCGAGTCAATGGCAGTCAAGCGGACACTTTTATGCCATACAAATAGCGCAGTTCGGTTTAAGCCACTTCTCGAAGCACTTAACTGCCGGCAAACCCCACGTCGTGACTCTCGATTCGGGAGACCACCCGAACCGAAAACTGGTGACTTATGTCATACCAAAAGACGGTCTTTTCAATCGGGTTTCATTAGATGACAAAACTCAACATAAAGTGCTTTTAATTGACGCAAACAATTTAATTATGAAAATCAAGCGAAAGGCAACCAATGACTTAACGCTTAGTCTTAAAATTAAGCCATTGGCCAACTTCTCGCTCACGGCTTTCCTCAGAACTGATTCCTTCGGTTCAAGTGAATATTCAGTTACTTATAAGACCGTCGATGAAGACATTTTGGTCACACCTCATGATATAATTTATGGTATTGGAAGTGAAAGAAGTTGGAAGTATTTGACCAGAGATCTCGCCGTTGATCTCCAGAAAGGCTTAAATATCGGCCAAAAGAAACAATTAATTAAAACGAGAAATAATATGCATTTAATTCGATTAGAATTCAATGGCAACGCATTGATAGACAACATTAAACTGATGTCTTCAGCGCACGAGACCTATGCCCTGACAGCCGGCCAATGGTTTATCGCCAATCAGGACTTAAACGGAGGTTTCAGTATTAAAGTTAACCGAAGGCTATCGAATGGAGCGCTGCAACTCAAGAGTGGCTGGTATTCAGCTATGGCTCAGGGACAGGCAATTTCACTGTTAACAAGACTATATAAGCACACGGGTGATCACCAATACTTGAGTTGTGCCAAAAATGCAATCAATTTGTTTTATGTCGACTCCAAAGATAATGGAATTCGAACTAAATTTATAGACAAATACGTTTGGTTTGAAGAATATCCAACGATTCCCAGTACTTATGTCTTAAACGGCTTCATATACGCACTGTTCGGACTCTATGACCTCAAAATGTCCTGCAATGACACCCAGTGTGCAAAAGCCGACCAACTCTATAGTCAGGGATTAGAGTCATTAGAGAAAATGTTGCCGTTATTTGACTCCGGTTTTGGTTCTCTCTATGATTTGCGACATTTAGGTTTAGGTTCGGCACCGAATAGAGCGCGTTGGGACTACCACTCCACTCATATCAATCAACTTCTCTTTCTCAACACCATTGAGAATAAAGCGATTTTCCAGAAAACGGCCAAACGTTGGATCTCTTATATGAAAGGATATAGAGCTCCACATAACTGATCCATTCATTCAATTCTAAGTGTTTCCAATAAAGTGGTTAACTCGTTGTCAACTGGTTTTGATTTATTTAGACTCTGGCAACTGAAATGCTCAACTTTCTTTAATAAATGTAACATGATACATTTAATCTAATTTATCCTATCCTTGATAATATATCCAGTATTTGCATGCTGAGTATTTACTAAAAGTCTACGAGGAGAACCGAATATCCTAGATTCAAAAAAGTTTCCGTTTATCACCTAGTCTAAAAGAGCTAGCCACCCTGAAAATTCATTCTATTGAAAATCAGCTAGCTTATATAGGAAAGTAGGTTTTCCGTAATCGAATAACCTGTCTTCTGTTGCTCACTCAATAATTTAGGAAATAAAGGAGTTAGGTCAGCGACTGGTTCTAGTAAATGTCTGGTAAGTCTATCCCCTGCGGCGATGTATCCTTTTGTATTGAAAAATTGAAAATGTTTATCATTATAACAAGGGGTTCAAGTATATAATTTGACCTTGATCCCCTAGGGCTATGCAGGGATTTTTTGCATTGAATTTGACATAAAATACATGAAATGTTCGATCAATAGATTTTCATTTAATATAATCATAAAATAATAAACATTTTGTGATTCGCACAAAATTTATTCTCAAATCACTTTAATCAAGATCAGAATAATTGGTGCAAAAACAGTTAGTGTGAATGAATATTCCGAAATTTGTTAAATAAATTTGCAAGTAACAATAAACTTTATTTTAAGCCCTCAGTGTAAGAAATCCCAGCTCAGTCCTGTATAGTTTGAAAGTTCTTATTTAGAAAAATGACTGCCAATTACTCGTTAAAATGATTTGATAGGTTTAAAAGTATTTCGGACCATTAAACCGGAAACAGTAACATTTGCTAACAGAAGCTTTTAAAGTAATTGAAATTGACTTACAATGGCAGTAAGGATGGTAAACCTCTTGGTCAATTTTTGCCAAACACCTCTAATACTCGTAAATTCGATAATTATGTTAAACTTAATTTTATGCAAGAATGATAGAAAATGGCCGCATTTGAGTGTATTAAAAAAGTTGAAGTTGTCATAAAACATGGTTGCAAACTTTGGAGATGTTGCAAGATTTGTATAATTGTTATTTTGAAGATGGTGAAGAAAGACAATGAGTGCAGTGAGTGAGACAATGAGTGGAGATGGCATTTCTATATAGAATGGACAAGGGAGAAAAAATGCTAATTTTTAGAAAACTCATGTGGTTGCTTTTTTGTGATATTTCCATAGTATGCCCACTCTTTCACATTACTGATGTTTTTTTTGTTGATCAATTTTAACGATTTCTGTGAATATTTTACCTTGTTGTTTTTTAACAGAGAAATATCTTTAGATATGAATTCCTTAAGCGATTGGTAGGCTATGGCTTTGGCAGTGGGTTGAATTGAATTTGATCATTTTAGACAGTTTTTAATAATTGAATTTTGTCTAAAATTGTGCCCCAATTATGTTATGATCGATTAAGTTATGGTTAGCTTTAAGCTTAACTTAATTAAGACAAACATTAATAGATTTGAGATTTGAAAAAGTAGTCTCAAACTATGAATCGTTTCCTGTGTTAAAGACATTTCAGCGTTCGTTAAATATAGAAACAGAAAAGTGGAAACGAAGTTGAAATGGCCATAAGCTATATCT
>JAQIWP010001827.1:0-13104 GCA_034695525.1 Euzetes globulus
CTCTCTCTCTCTCTCTCTCTCTCTCTCTCTCTCTCTCTCTCCGCATTTCGTTTACAAATGGTTTGTGTCTTCAAAAAATAGGACCAATTCTTTGATTTCATAGAAATGGTATAATAAAAACAATTTAAATTCAATAAGTGTTTCATTTTTTAATTAAATTTTAATATCATTTGTTTTTCCATAAATTTATCTGACGTTAAGCACTGTCAGGGGTTTAAGGAAATTCACGATTATTTTGTCCACATTGTTTTTTTAATTACCTAATAAATTTAGCAATAGCTCAGTTTTTCTTTTAAGTTGTGGTTAGAGTAAATCAACCCTTTCTGTCCTAAAACTGATGATTTTAATCAATCGAATCTGTTTTTAAAGCAATTTTATCGATTAATTTAAGAAATTGTTTAAAATTTCAAATTTTTGAATAATTATTTAGTGATTAATAATTTTCAATTATAGTAATCATTCCTTCACTAAACACTTTTGTGTTTAATTAAATCGTTAAATATTCTGAGCTTTAAGTCATTTAAAATTCAATTTTTTATAACATTTTCGAATCTCAGCAAAACTCTGCGAAAATGAAGATTTCGTTTTGAAAAAACCTTTTCTTTTATTCAATTAACTCAAAGAATAATAATGTTTTCGTTTGAAAAGTGAGAGATTGACCTTAAATTTATTCCTCAATTTATTATAATTTGTTGTTCTTCTGCACTAATGAATCGAAATACCATTTTTCATATGTTTCCCAATAATTTCAATGAAAACAAAAAAGAAAAATATTTTAAAATTGTTTTTCATTTGAATAAAATACTTTGGAGTATATAATTTCTTCTCAGAATCCTTTTTAAAAATACATTTTACTTTCTCCCAGGCCATGGATCTAAAATGAATTAGGAATTTCAATATTTCAGGTGGTCCAGGTGTTTTTATCCGATTGTAATCCTACAAATTGAAGTCGGATATTTTGTAATAATTAAAAATGATTAATAGAATGTCAAACCTTGCGATGATTACAAAATACCCGGTTTATGATTATATTGAAGCCTCAATTTAATAAATTATTTTCATTTATGATTACAAAACGGAATTATTTGTATGATTGAGCTCTTGTTCAGTGATTGAATTGTAAGCATTTAAGCGAATTTGAAAATTCCTTGGATTTGCGGATTTAAAAATAGTTATGATGTTATCCAAACATTTCAGTTGAAACGTCTGTTTTCATTGATTCAAACGAATAATTGTTATTCTAATTATTGTAATTAGTTTTGCAATCCTGGAAACGCTGTTAAGATAAATGGCAAAAATAAGAGAAAGGTATTATTTTCTTCAACACTAATGACTACACGTTTATAAACAATGGATACGAAAATAAGTACCAAAAATAACAAAACGAAACAAAAAATGCTAATTAATGGACAGTCGATCAGATTTTCCGAAAATCAAAAAATCAAATCATCAGAAAATACAATTGAATTTTGAAAAAGTATTAGAATAGTTGGATATACTGATGACTGGGCTATTATCTCGAGCACATCCCACTTGCACTCTAATGACAACCTTGACTGAAGTCCAGACAATTTTTCCGCTTTTCTCAATTTATTTAGACATTTGAATGAAAATCTCATCACTCTATTGAAGGCAATGGAAGCACAAGTTCTGAAAGTGCAGAAATACTTAACAAACTGTGGAGATACTTGCAAGATTCAAGTGGAAAAAGTCATTGTTTTATTTTATTTGCCAATTCATCTCAAGTATTACTTTTAAAAGAGTATAAAATTGCCCAAAAAATTGTTTAGACTTTTCCTCTAATTCTCAATAATTTGCTTCACAATAATTTTTTACACTTCATTTTGTCTGTTGTTCTGCTTTTTATTGTCATATTGTTTGTTGAGATCATTGTTTAGGAATCATAACAACAATTTGGATCACTTTCGCCACAAAACATCTTCTTTGAAAACAATCAGTTTATTAGACATTCACTCAAAACATTGAATCTATTGTTTTCCTCAATACTTCAAAATTATTATTTTTCATTTCATTATGTTATTCACTTAAACTCATCTTTCATATTGATATACTTTTTTCCTATGACAGCTGCAATTATTGTATACATTTGAATCGAGATAATTTTACTGTTTGTTTGCAAGAAATTGACCTTAAAATACTTGTCTTGTTATTTTTTTCGAAATTACTCTCTTATTTTTCTTTATTTGTCCTTCAATTAAGTGTGTAATTCCTTCAATTAAAAAAGTCTAAGTGTGTTAGCTTGATCATATTCGTGTAATAAGATAAGAATCCATAGTCAAAGCCGCCCATACCTCAGATTCTACATTGATTTGATCAGATAAGCCATAGCTCTCAAGAGTGTGCCAAACAAAATAGTTGCCAGAATTTGCGGAGGAGTGTACTCTTCACTAAAGATATTGATTTGGATTTTTCCTCTCTGTTTCTCTGTTTAATCTTTGAATTTTTCGAATACTTATGGAAATTTCAATTTCCCTTTGAATTCGAAATAAGAGATCATTTATTCAAATCTTTATTTATTGCTTTGTTTTCTCCTGAAAAGGTTTACAATTGTTTGTCAGTTGGGATAAAAATCTAATGATTCCAGCAAAAAAAACTTTCAATTTTCACAATCGAATGATATGAAGACTACTGTAATTTCCAGTCGACTCAGATTTGAATTAATTTTTGTGAAAACAAATAAAAAGATAAAAAACTGAAAATTTCATTTGAAAAGCTATTAAAATAATTTTCTATTCCATAAAATTCTAGTTAAAAAAGTCTAAATTCAAGGCAAAGATTGCATAAAACCATATTTGGACCAAAACTGGTATCAAAACAGATTTAAATCAATGATAATTCACATGAATTTGTCAATAAATTAATTCCTTTCCTACTGTTTGAGGGCCAGAGCGAAGAACCACAGGAGATGTTTACTTTGAAGCAAGCAAAGTTTTGCTAAGTGGTGAGATCAGCATTTTAAATTAGATTTAATTCCAGAGAGCAGAAGATAGAAGCCTTTCTTCAGGTAGGGGTCAATTGATTATCTATGACAGGTGGCTAAGCTTCGTTTTAGGAAGAGTTTTATTGAGTCGATCCTCATCTGACCAACTTTTTAATATTCAAATTAGTTCTGTTATCCGGATTCAATTAAAGATGATTACAATCACTTAATATTCCTTTCAATGGGTCAGTGATTTCTTGATTACTCTTTGAGTCTTCCGAATATTCTAATGAGCAAGTTAATTAATGAGCAATTAACTAATTACTTGTTCTAAACTATCAAATCTCAAAAGACTTTTTGAATATCAAAGTCGCTGTAATTTTCGACACTATTTGCTATCAAAACAAATAAAAATATCACTACTTTTAGATAAATTAATAAAAATTATGCTTAAAATTCATAAACACCTACTCCTGTCTACACTTTTATATCTCTTTAAAGACATATGACATATAATTTAGAATCTTATTAATAACAACTTGTTGCTATTCATTAGAATCACACCCTTCTCATTTTAGAAGTCTATGTCTATGTCATAAAACTCAGAATAAATTTTATTTTTATAGACATTTCTCTTGAATTTTAACGAATTGTTTGGAAATTTTAGCATTTTTTCCCCAACAAAAATAAGTAAAGTTATTTTAAATGAAATTATAGAAAATATTTAAACATTTCTTGGTTTTATTGTCAGTCAATACATCATTTTCTATAATAAAATATCAATTTATAAAACAATTTTTGCCGGAATATAATCACAAAGCTTTTGATTGAAATTTTCGAGTCTTTTCAATCACTTGATAAACAAATTCCTTGAATTTTCAAATTTATTTCAAATTTAATAATACAAACAATTCTTTGGTCGATAAGTCAATGACAAAAATAATGAATTTAATAAACGAATGAAAGAAATGTTGGAAGAAATCAATTTTGGAGGAAATTTCAGGCAATGAATGATTGAGTGAATGAAAGGACTGTTTTGTGAAAAGATAAATAAGAGAAAAATCCTATTGACGTCCATTCAGATGAGTTAAAAGCACGGATCAAATTGTTTTGAACCCTGAATTGCATCCAAACTAATAGCTATTCAATAGATAATGGATTTGATAATCAAATTAAAAGCTGTTTAAATGAAAAAAAAGAGTTCAGCCAAATGTTTATTGTCTGCCAAATAAATTGGAAATTAATTCAAATAGATTTGAATAATGTGTTTGTAATTCAGTGCAAGTCTTTCGCTTAGGTTTATATCAAAACAATCGGTTAATAATTCATTTAACGAAATATTCTGCGAAATAGTCATTAAAAATTGATTTCGAAAACAAAAGTTAATGAAAAACAAGAGAAGAAACTCATAAATAATTCAATGACTAAATGGCTATAGAATTGAAATAATGATATAATTGTTATTAGAGTCGATATCATATACTTCTTGAGTCCTATTTTCACTGTAAATCATAATTATTGAGAAAATACTCTTTCAGAAATATATAGTTATTTTTATTCTTCAGAGTCAGTTCTGTGGTGACTTGTTTTCAGCCTTGACTCCGGCCGACCCTCTATTCTCTCGTCATTACGAAGTCTTCTTCATATAAGACTATCGTTTATTTATTGAGATAAGTGGGAGAACCCAATCGTTTAGGTTTTCCTCAGAAATAAAAAAGAGTCTGAAATAATGATTAGGAAAAGTGCGGCCGAAGGACCTCAAAGAGTAGATCACAAACACAGTGATGTAATCGCCAGCTATCGATGGCTTTTCCCAAACCATGCATAAGACCAGCCCTTCTATTGAGGCACTTATGATAGCTTCCTCTCGATTTCAAATTAAAAAGTGGTATTTCTTAGCAATTCTATTGAATAAGAAGAAAAAATTAATTAATAATACAGTCATCCCTTTTTCTGACTGAAGAATCTTCTGTTTGTTTATTTATATCGTCGGTTACCACTCCTTCTGCCAATGGATAGGACTTCCTTTAAGTTTAAAAATATAAAACAGTGGACCGTCTAATAGTTTTGGCACTGGTTTTGAAGTCTTTCATCAATTAATTGAATGAATAAAATTAGTTTTCGGAAAAAGTGAAACCGATTTTTATTTTTTTCGCATTTCGTATATTTTATTCTTAATTTTCAAACTTCTAAGTAGTTTTTCGTTATTATTCTTCTTAATTATGAGTTAATTTGTTTTAATAAAAATAAATACAAAAATTAATTTTAAATTTTTGCAACAAAAGAGAATTAAATTTTGATTTTCTTTTCGGTTAATTTGAAAAATGCTTTTAAAATATTTGATTTTCGGATTAATTTTGTTGAGTGCCGTCGACTCACAAAATCTAAGAGTAAGTAAAAAAATTGATTGAATTTTAAAAAATATATTTAATTTCATTATAAGTCTAATCACTGTCTAAATTGAATTCACATTTTTTTCTTTGAATTAATTAATTGTAAATGTTTTTTACGGAAGTGTTGAATAATTCGTGAGAATATTTTTTATCATCTTTTTTATTATTCGTTTTTGACCGAAAACCGTTTATATTTATTTTGCATTAAAATGATTTTAATTGAATTTTAGCTGACTTTTCGATTTAAGAATATTAAGCTTTTTTTATTTGAATTTTCGCAAAATTATTAATTCTTTTAGTAATCTATGCCTTTCCTAAGCTGTTGTTCCGCACAATACACAGTATTTTTTTAATCATATTTTCTGACCTTATTATGAAATGTTTCTTGGAAAACATTTTTTGTGAGAAAAGAGAAACTCTTTTACTATATTTCTAAATATTTGATTTATTTTTTATTTTATTTCATTATTTTATTATTATTTTTTCATTCAAAACTGCTTTTAATTGTACATAACATACAGTGAGAGTTATAATGGGATTTGAAGAGAAAGCTTTGGAAATATGGGTTTTTAGATCTCAATCTATAATTTATTAAAAGTTATGCTCAATGTTTGAGTTTATTTATTTGTGAAGTGAAAACACATATCACGACTTCAATGATGGAAATGTTTAGTCAATAGTTGAAGAAATACAAAATAATGTGATAATATCTTCGCTTAAACTCAAGAATAATATAACAATTCATTGAATGAAATATTTGTCCAAATTTAGTGACTTATCGTCGAAATGTAATCTCAATTAAAATATTTCTCACTTTGGTCATCCATTAACATTTTTAACATTGAAGGATGAATTATTTTCCAGTACACTTGTAATTTTTAAAAAGTTGTTAAGTGTTTGCATTAATCGATTGCTAAAAAGGAACTCATGTTTTATCTATTTGTAGACTATTTGTTGAACAATAGATTCAAGGCTTCAAACAAACAAATGATTGAATAGAATCCTATTTTAAGATATCTTTTGATGTTTTCTCTCATTTAACACCAATTTTAGAATAAAAGACTTTTTAAGGAAAATATTTGATTTGAAACAAACTTTTTAATGGTTAGGTACGTCGTCAGGGAGTTAAAGGTCATGGCCCTCGACCTCAAACTGGATACAGACCTCAGTCTCAAGTTGGAGCGCCCCAAAGGACTCGGCCTTCGCGCCCTCGACCTCTGCCACGACCTGCCCCTCAAGAAGAAGAGGGACAAGTTAATAGTGCTGAGGGAGAGGCAAATCCTGAACCTCCAGTCTATGGAGGAGTGATGGGAACGCCTGGCGTCGACTTTCCCGGATATAGACAAATACCGAAAACTAGTTTCACGTGTACTGGCGTTCCGTATGAGCCCGGAATGTATGCCGATATGGAAACCCAATGTCAGGCCTATCACGTCTGCTTTCAGGGCAGAAAAGAGAGCTTTTTGTGCGGAATCGGGACAGTCTTCAATCAGGCGATCCTCGCCTGTGATTACTGGCATTCAGTGGACTGTTCCATAAGTCCTAACTTCTATTCAGTGAACGAAGAATTAGGTAATTTATGACACCTTTGTTAACAACCCTTCAAATTCTTAATTCTTATATTTGCCTTAACTTTAGGCAAAGCGGGAGCAGAACCCGGTCCCGGTGCAGCTCCTCAACCACAACAACAGTATAGACCTCCTGTTCCACGTCCAGCAGCTCCACGTCCTCAGCAGCCCTATCAACAGCCTCAGCAACAGCAGGGCCCATACCAACCCCTCCCTTCTTCAAAAGTTAGACCTAATATTCCTCAAAGACAACCTCAACCTTATAGACCACAACCAGTTGCCCCTCAACGACCACAACAACCGGGAAAAGTACCCCAACAGCCTTATCCTCAACAACCCTACCCTCAACAACAGCCACAGCCCTATCCTCAGCAACAGCCACAGCCCTATCCTCAACAACAACCGCAGCCTTACCCCCAACCACAACCTCAACGCCCATATCAGCCACAGCCGCAGAAGAGACCACAACCTAGACCAATAGCACCCCGCCCACAACCAGTGCCACGACCTGTAGCTCCACAACCGCAAAGACCATATGCACCACAACCACAACCGCAAAGACCATACGCACCACAGCCACAAATTGGTAAGACTTCTCCTCCCCGTCCCCGACCTCCACCACCACCTCCACAAATACCAATTGTTCAGATGAGGGAAGAAGAGCCCACCGGTTATTACGGACAGAATCAGCAGTCATATGATTATTGAGTGTCGAAGGCCTCACAATCAGTGAACAAATATTTCACAAATATTTTCGACAAATATTTTTGAATTCAGAAATGATTTCAGTTTAGAATATATTCTTTGATTTTTCATTAAGTTTTCGTTCAACGGAAGACCATTTCATTAAAACTGCTGTAAAATTGTGGCCAATATTCAGGTCAACGAAAAAGTACTTCTGTTTTGATTAATAAAACCGATTTAAATGACAAATATTTTATCAGAGAATTGAATTTTACCACAATTTTCTTAAGACACTTGACTTTTGCTGAGAATTGGCTTTTGATTAACAGTTAACTAATCGGGAATTCGGTTCACATTTCAAATAATTTATTAATTTGTTAATTGGTTTTTGGGGCAAATGTCTGAATCATTGATTGGTTTTTAATGAGATTATTAACAAATTCCTAACATTCCTAACCATTGAATACTAAACAAAATAATTTTAGGCAAAGGCCGTCCTCGACCTCAGCAGCAGACAAAGGACAGCGATCAAACCCCTGGGGGTCCGCCACGACAAAGGCCTCAACCACCACCCAAAAGACCAATAAGTAAGACTAGTCCAAAAAATAATGTGGTCGCACAGACTCGTCCCAGACCTCCAGTTCAACAAAAGCCAATTGCGCCTAAACCTCAAACCCAAGAAGAGGAACAGCCTGAAGAACCTCAAGAATTGCAACCTGAAGAACAGCCAGAAGAACAACCCGAAGAACAACCTGAGGAACAACCCGAAGAACAACCAGAAGAACAACCCAAAGAACAACCAGAGGAAAAGCCCGAAGAACAACCCGAGGAACAACCTGAGGAACAGCCAGAAGAACAACCCGAGGAGCAACCTGATGAACAACCAGAAGAGGCCCCAAAACCAATTAGACAACCAAAAGCTCCAAAACCTCAAAGACCACAACAGCAACAGGAAAAGATACCTGAAGAACCTGAGGAACCAGAGGAGGTTCCTGAAGAACCTCAAGAGCCAGAAGAAGTACCTGAAGAGGAAGAGAAGCCACGCCCACAACCACCAAAACAAGCCCAAAAACCAGTACCTGTAGAGCCAGAAGAACAGGATGAAGTTCAGGAGATTCCTGAAGAACCTGTTCCTCAAAAACCCAAACCACAAAAACCAAGACCACAAAGACCTAAAACACCAGAACCTCAACAAGCACAGCAACCAGAAGAACCTGAGGAACAATCAGAGGTACCCGAGGAACAGCCAGAAGAGCAACCGGAAGAGCAACCGGAAGAGCAACCGGAAGAGCAACCGGAAGAACCCGAAGAACAACCAGAAGAGGTTCTGGAGGAGCCTCAACAAAGACCCCGACCAAAACCAATTGCACAAAAGCCTAGACAACCTAAAAGACCTCAGCCTAAAAAACCTGAGCCACAAGAGCCTGAACCTCAGGAACCAGAAGAAGTGCCACAAGAAGAAACTCAAGAGGCAGATGAGGAACCGGAAGCGCCACAACCAAAACCAACTCAAAGTCAAAAACCAAAAATTAGTGGAAGACCTAAACCGGTAAAACAAATTCCTGACCAACCGATAGAACAGTCCGAAGAGCCCTTTGAACAGATCAGAGATGAAGAGCCATATCGTAAATAAATGGTCAAAACTGCGGATAATTCAGAGCTCAAACACCCAAACAATGAAAAGAAATTTCCAATAAATGAAGAAAAAAAATGTGATTAATTCCAAGATTGTATTCGAGTCGAAACCCAAACATTATTAGACTTTTGTGTAATTTTAAGAGTAAAATACAAACCTATGAAACAGTATTAATGTTACCAAAAAAATTTAATTTTTAGGACAAATTTGTTGAATAGTATGTATTTTATATGTGATTTTATATATAATATTGTGTCCTAGATCCTCTAAAATAAAGTTATGTGTGATTTTTAAAAATAAATGTCTTTATTGAGTATAAAGTTATAAAATGATTAAACTTTTAAATTAAATTATTGGAAAAGTTTGATCAGTAAATTGTATTAAAATTCAATTAAGTATTTGAAGTTCATTATTGAATGGGTTTGTTTAATATTTATCAAACTGAGCTGATGGTGGACACCAAGATATCTGTGCCACTAGTATTTTAGATCTTCAGGTCCTTTCTATAAGCCTTATGAGTCCTAAAGCACGGAAGACTCATAAGCACGGAAGACTCATGAGTCATAAGGCTTATAGAAACCGTGCTTTAGGTCTCAGCAATTGTTTGAAATATTTGTAAACATTTTTGATCTAAATCATTTAGATCAAAACTGTTTATAAATATTCCAAGCAATCAGTTTTGATTCAAATATTAAAACTTTTTGAAAATAGAAATAAATTCAGAAGAAATGCGTTATTATTATGACTTCAAAAAGAAATGTATTTCGAAGTCATATATTTTCATCACAACATTCTGATGGATGTCTTGGAATACGCGGACATTTAAGACTTGTTTCGATGGCTCAGAGTTTCGCATCAATTCTAAAGTTGAACCGTTTATATTAAATTAAATCACAAATAAAAACTGTGTACATTGAACTGTAGAATCACTTATTGAAATGATCAATCTAACTTGGATTCAATTTTTTAGTTATTAAACTAAAAAGTAATTGTTTCGGTCCCTATTGGCCAACGCTGAATAAAAATATTACTGGCTCAGTACTGGCTAAAATAGGCTTCTCTAAACTAAGAATATTCTGTTAAATTTCATGGTTATTAAAGGTTAATGAAATAATATTAAAAAACACAATTTATCATTAATATTGTGATATTCTATTGATTCCATTTCAGTCTTTTTTAGTATCAAATATTCAGTTAATTTTTTTTAAATACGAAGAATTTTTGTTGATGATTTTAATTATTAACTAGCTTATGTTTAAACTTTATAATAAATCTTTTCGATGTGTATTAGTAGTTGAGCATAAAGTGGAGAAAAATTAATAAAATTATAAAAAAGCTATCATTTTTAATTGATCAAGAATTGCATGGAAACAGATAACCAGAACAAATACTTTGGAAAAGTGAGCGCTTCTCAGAATAGAGTTATTTGTAAACAAATATTAGAAGAATAGATCTTTTTAGAGGATATCTAACGTCAGGTAAACACTTTCTAATCAATCGACCTAAACAAATATTATTTCAATATTTTATCAGTTAAAATGTATTTAAATTTAATTAAAAGTCAATTTCACTTGTTTGAAAATCAGTACTTTTTGGGAATCTAGACCAATAGAACCCTAATTCAATCCCAAACTAATCTACTTAAAAAATAACGTAAGAGTGAAATTATATACCCTGAAACTTATTTACCGTCGTTAAAAAGTTCATATTAAAAACTTATCAAAGTCATTGTGAAAAATAATAAATTGATTAGAAAACTCTTTCAAGTTTCTAAGAAAATCATACAATAAACAGAATCATTAAATAATATTTATTGTTCTAATGGCTGATAATTATCAGGATTTTAGAAGAACCGGATTAACAGTTGATATAAATATGAGAGAAAATCATTTTTATTTCAACTCATTCTCGAAGTCTTGAAACTTGAGGTAAAAGCAAATCAAATCTCAATAATGAGTTTAATTTCATTTTTTATTTCAGAAATATATTTCTTTTGGAATTACTGTCAAAGAGTTTGAAGAAAACGATTGAAAAATGAACACAAAATTGGTTTCAGTATTGGCTGCGATCTTAGTGTTGGCCACACTTTCCAGTGCTCTACCCGTTGAAGAGTCACAAGATTTTGATACATTCTTGGCTAATGTTAATGGAAGCACTTGTTTCGAAAAAGAGTCGGAGGGTACCAGCAATTATGGCGCTTGTTTTAATGTATGTGTCGTTAAGAATGGTGTCCGGGTCTGTTACACAAAATGCACGTATGGGTCGTCTAATGCCTCACTGGTAGTTCCATTCGACCCAAAGTGTGTAATGAAGTACATCTGCACTAATTTCAAAGGAAAACTTCACTGTTATATGTATTGTGTTTAACACTAAAATTCATTAATTCATAAATTGAAATGTATTTGAAAAAATCTTTTTTTTTAATAAATGAATAATTTCTAAATAACTGTTGAATTTTGAATGAATTGCTGACAAATATAACTAAAAATCTTAAAATTTGCCAAAAATATGGCCTCACTCGCCGGAGCCGCGGGGGTGGGTGTAGGGGGTGTTTTCAGTTTACGGGGGGAAACGAAATACAACCCCTTATTGGCCATCTCTGCACAACATTTACTTCTGTAATGAAAACTATTACTATCTCTGTTCTAAAATAGGCTCTATATAAATTAAGAGCATTTTTTAAATTCATGATTTTTATTAATGATTTTTGAATAATTATTCTAATTTATCATGAACATTATGTATTCTATTGATTATTTTTCCCTATAAATTATTCGGTTGTTTTCCTTTGATTACTGACTTTTTTAAAATGTGGACATTTTTGTTCATGTTTTAATATATTGACTAGCTTATTGATGGTGAATTTAAAACAGCTTATTTTAGTGAGCTCATTTTCAAAGGAAATTATCAAGAAAGTTTATTTGGTTACTACTAGAAGACCTAAACCTGTTTATTAGCTAATCTTGTTTAAAAATTTCGTGGAAACTTCCAACAAATGTTACTTGTCAACTTTTAGAAAAAATGTTTTCCAGTCAATAGACTAGCTTATATATTTATTTAAATTTTTGTAATGAATCTTTTTAAAGGCTATTTAGTAGTTAAGCATAAATTTGTGATAAATTAATAAAATCACAAAATTTACCTCTCATTTTTCAGAATATTTATCATTTATTATTGATCAAGAATTGCATGGAAACAGATAACCAGAACAAATACTTTGGAAAAGTGAGTGCTTCTCAGAATAGAGTTATTTGTAAACAAATATTAGAAGAATAGATCTTTTTAGAGGATATCTAACATCAGGTAAACGTTAGTCCACTTTCTAATCAATCGATCCAAACAAATATTATTTCAATATTATTTCAGCAATTAAACAAGTATTCAACAAATTTTATTAGAAAATGATAAGGTTTATTTAATTTTTAAAAATAATTTTATCAGTTAAAATGTATTTAAATTTAATTAAAAGACAATTTCACTTGTTTGAAAATCAGTACTTTTTGGGAATCTAGACCAATAGAACCCTAATTCAATTCCAAACTAATCTACTTAAAAAATAACGTAAGAGTGAAATTATATACCCTGAAACTTATTTTCCGTCGTTAAAAAGTTCATATTAAAAACTTATCAAAGTCATTGTGAAAAATAATAAATTGATTAGAAAACTCTTTCAAGTTTCTAAGAAAATCATACAATAAACAGAATCATTAAATAATATTTATTGTTCTAATGGCTGATAATTATCAGGATTTTAGAAGAACCGGATTAACAGTTGATATAAATATGAGAGAAAATCATTTTTATTTCAACTCATTCTCGAAGTCTTGAAACTTGAGGTAAAAGCAAATCAAATCTCAATAATGAGTTTAATTTCATTTTTTA